>CM033026.1:24445785-24643285 GCA_019207045.1 Branchiostoma floridae x Branchiostoma belcheri | reverse complement strand
TTTCTGTGTCGCAAAATTTTCGTCTCCTTCCATACAACCGATGGCCCGGCTCTTCAGAACACGTCACTTTCTGAATGAGTAAATGTGAAGGCGAAGACCAGGTCAAACGTCATCGGAAGTTTGTATCGGCCCTCGTCTCTTGACCATGACCGTTGTTCTTATTCTCTCTATGTGTACATGTGTAGCTGGATAACATCCAGGACGCCATGGATAAAACAACTGAGGAGTGTTTTTCTTTCGTGCCTTCCCTGGGCGAGGACAAGTTTGATGACGTCCAAATTCGCTACAAGAAGAAGATGAAAAAGATCATCAGGAAACTGAAACGAAGCGTAAGTGAACATAGTATATCTATGATACGCGATACTATAAGTTTGGAATGATAGTCAAATTCCGGAACATTGTCTGATAATGAGGATATGTTCAATCATACTGTAGAATACTGATTATATATGGGTCATATTTCATTGTACATGTAATAAGTTGACCCAAATTATTTGTGATGTTCCCAGAATTCTGGATAACGTTCTCAGAATTATGGAGAAGTTACCGGAGCTCTCTGTTTGCCTGGAGCATCTAAATGTTACCTGAAACTGATAACCTTTCGCTGCACCCTACTTCTATAGACATGTACATTACATGTACTTATATAGATGATTACATGTACATTACATGTACTTACATGTACATCTACTAAGAGAAAAGTCAAATTTCCTGAAATAGACTGTCAGTTCGGAGTTATAGCGTCGCCTGTTCTTTGCAATAAATTTCCTGAAAATATTATGAAAGTTTAATTTCTAATTACTGTATTGTTTGAAGCAGCAAATCGCCTATACACTTGCAGGTTATAGTAATGGCTTAATTGTTTAACACTGAATTAAGATAAAATGTATCTTAACTTAGTGTGAGTGGGTTGTTCGCTGACATTGAACAAAAAGTCCATAGAACGTTAACACCTATCAGGGCACTGGTTTGGAAATATTGGTATAGCATCACTAGTAAAAGCCGATGCCCCCCTTTTTCGCCAATCAAAGTTCACACCCTTTGCGAGCCCCACTTAGAAAAGTGACTGACGCATACCAACTTAATATGTATCAACCTTAGAGCATTTCTTGGAAACATCCATTAGTGGTATGCCTTTAATGTATAACCTTATATCTTAACAGGTAAAACGGCCTTTTGAGAAGCTTGGAGGCAAAAGTCGCAAGAGAAAATTCGGCGTCTTGCACATGGGGCTTTTGGATGACGTCACCAAGCTGGTGCGCGGATCACGTGGCTTTGACGTCACTTCGACTCTGGAGACGTTCAGAATCACTGCACGCGAAACCAGCGAGTGTTACGGGAAAAGCGCCCCCTGTCCCAAGTAGTAGACATGTTCAAATGTCCAGAAACCAAAACAGTGAAATTTACAATTCTGTGTCCTTGTCGCATGTACAAAACCAATAACACAGTCTGCTCATAGTATATTGGGTGGGAAACCCACAGAGGCCCGACCGTTGAGCGTTCGAAAATTCAAACTTTGATATGTCTCAACGGTCTTTCGGTGAGGGCTGAGTGATATTTCAATGATCTTCGATGTCAAATGTCTCTCAGTTCTCTTCCAATGACCTTTCGATGATCCCCAAGCTATGTCTACCAACGATTTTATCTGACATTTCAGTGATCTCAATGGCTATTAAACGATATTGGGATTTTTTGTTGGTTATCCAACGGTCAATGAACAGTTTAAATGGTATTACCCAGCATCCTCTTCTACTGACGCACGAGCTATCCTTGGTACGAAACGAGATTTTGAAATCTAGTTTCGGACCATGGTTAGCTAAATCGATTCTTAACAATGTAATGCAATCCAAACTAACCATGTAAATTTTGTTCGGCGGAGGGGTAGGGTTAAGACGTCAGGAAAGAAAAGCAGACTGTGTTGTTGATAGTAGCGACATGGACCAGAAAGTATCCAACATTTGGATATATGGTGACACCGTTCAATGGTGTTTTGATATGATTTCATCGAAAAGTTCAAGATATCGTAGATGTTAGTTGTTGAATGTTTAAGAATAAGGATCTGACAGACAGTTTGATATGAAGATACGAGAAGTATATCGTAGCAAGATGGCTTTTAACCCTATTCAGACCGGGCTTTTTTGGTCATCCCTGGACCGGGGGGGAGGGGTCTTTTGAGGCCCTCCATTTCTAAGTCCTATAACTCTAAAACGACGTGCCGTAGGGCCACCAAATTTTCAGGACATAATATCGACATAGTATCTGACAAGTATTTGACGTTTGACGTTACGTTGACGTAAGATGACGTAATTATGACGTCATCAATTTGATTATATTGGCCGGACCCATGAAAAAAGGGTTTTTCTCAGAAAACTTCAAGTTATGCTAAAAAAATGTAACAACAATAGTCCATGGGCCAGAGGAAAAATCGGTACCTCCGAGGTGGCAAATTCTCCTTGTTATTTTTGAATAGTAGAAGGCCTGTGGCATATATTTTGACGTGATAGCCATTCTGGTATGGTAGCTTTCTACCGGCTATCACCCTTCAAACCTATCACCACCTAAATGATCTGGAAATTTCTTGTCTTCAATAAGGGGGAGGGGCAAAAAATTAAACATCAATATTTTTCCATGAAAATTACACAGGCTGGTAGAACCTGCTAAGAGGATCACAAAAATATCAATTGATTTTTGATATTGTGATTCAACACGAAATTATGACTGCCTAAAATCATATTTTTTGGTGATTTTCTGGTGAAAAATATATACTTTACTTTCCAATATCGTTCATTTATTCACATTACCTATGGGGCCTTGCCTGATGAGTTAGACTTACCGTACCTATCCTTTTCTGCATATTAAGCTTTAAATGATCGAAATCCATCGATGAAATCCGGAGATATGAATGTGTGAAGAATGACACATCTGCCAGCTTATAGTGACAATATCGTTGCTAAGGCCGTTGCTAAGGCTGTTGTTAAGGAGGTTTCAGATCGTACTCCACAACAAAACTGATGCAAAGAACTTACTTTTCTGTAGTATTTTACTCTGATTACATCAGTAGAAGTACAAGGAATCGTGTTAAAATGTTTAACATGTAACAGATGCAGAAATGTGTTTTTTTTACGTCATTTCTTTCAGAATCGTTAGCAAAACTGTTGCTAAGGCCGTTGCTAAGGGTGTACTCAGTCGTGTTTCAAGCCAAAACAGCAGAGAGTCAAGTTCTCTGACGCGTGATTTTGCTCCTGTCATCTTGTAAATCATACTTAACTGTGAAAAATATCATAATTGATTGGAAATGTTAATTTGGGCTCTACATGGGGGTTATAAGGATACCTGAAAATGAATTACCTTGATTTCACACATTTTTTTACAAATCTTTTGCTCTTTTTCGTCATTTAGTAGATACCTTACTAAAATTCACAGCGTATATCTAGTATGTCGTACACAATGAAAAAGGCTCTGCATGGGGGTTACCGGGGCACCACATATGTGACACAGGATATGTGGATGCAGGACTGCGTTATGCATATTAAAATTTATCTAGAAACAAGACCATAACAAAAGGTCAAGAACAAGCTTAGGTTACTCTGGGATGAATACAAGTATATTGTACTTTTCTTGATCAATGATGGTATACATTATAAAGGAGGTTGTATCGACATATATAGGCATATCTAGACATGTCTATATAACCTCATTGACTATATATCAGGTGCAGTGCAGGTTTGCTGCGTTGGACAAACTGCAACACACTTAGTCTAATGGTGTGTTATTATGCCTGACCATTCATTTGTTAACATAAGGGCAAACCAAAAACAAAGTATATAACAAAATTTTCATGTATGGAGACCCGTTAGAATGGAGCAGTGTAATATCTGGTGTAAAACGTAGCTAACTGAAGATTCTGGCAGGCTTGTAAAACTTGACACACTGGATACAAAACTACCGATGCCTTTTTCTACACTGTTGTAAAGATTACAAAACTTACAACCTACAAGTTTCCACATGTGCATGTGCCTAGAACTAGGATGGTCTCAAATGCCTAAGGGAATTTTCTTTGTCATTGAGCCTGTAGGCTCGTTCTCATTTAAATGTCGAAATGCTGTCGCCTGACTTTACGCCTTGATATGGAGCAAATTATAAACAACATCACTGGTTCCTTCACTTTTCCACAACCCCTGTAATGTTTTACAAATGATGCACAACAACATTCGTATTGGTTGAGAGGCTTAGAAGATTATTATAGCCACGGGTGGGATTTCACCCCCTAAAATATGGCTCAGCTGTCGCCTGAGAAGAAACGAAGAATTCAAATAGTAGCCAAAAATGTAACAATTCAGTTCCCAGAATGATAGTTCGGTGAAACTAGCTGTCCAGGAAATCCCGAACTGATGCGGTCCAGCTGGATAACTTCGCATATCATTGCACCACACGGTTAATTGGCAAATGGGGTGTGCAATTAAGCGGCTTCTACTGTATTTCACCGTACTTGCTTGATTTCCAATGATGTATTTGCATCTGTAAGTAGCAACGACTATAGCTGCAGTACAGTGCACCAGTCAGAATTGCCCTGAGGATTGTGACAGACGATCACCGAAACGGGGTGAAAATAAAACAAGGGTTGTGAAATAAAAGATCTGTATCTTATATGTCCATACAGAGCCCTTCTCATTATTGTGACCATATTAAGTTTACACGATGGTTTATGTGTGGTTTTCACTGCTTTTCCAAAAGTCACCATAACTTACCTCCTCTCAGTACCCGATTTATCATGGTCCCAAACCCCCCAAAAGCCGCCAATACCCTGATCTGGCTCGTCTTCTGTGTGGCTCAATAAGACAACAAGTAATATTTCTTCATTAAGTAGATTTTCCTTTTTCCATCAACAATAATACATGCACCAGGTGCATTACCTTCAGTGTAAAGAGGCAGCATGGGAGGTATTACGCCTTACAAATGACTAAAATTCTGAGAGATTAAAACTCTGCTTTTAGTCAACCAGGTAACCCCCTATTACATCCTCTCAAATCCAATCAAATCCTCTTTATCCTCACCTGTTGGACTGTAAAAGAAAGGATCCCATTTCCTATGTGGAAATACAAAACTTCTTCACATCTTCATTTATTATACTAATTTAGATCTATGAGGGTAGCCATCGTAATTTCAGTAATTTTCGGCAATAAATTGTTTGATGTTTAAGGGCCTCTTAGGGCGGCCCAGGCCTCAATAACGGAAACACTCGAGGGTTTATCATATGGCTGTTCATAGTTCCACATACCTATCACAAAGGATTACTCAATTTGGCCGACTTCGATCTTCCGACCTCAGCATAGTATGCCTGGTTTCTCATACAATCATATTTTTGAAGGTGCTCATATGTACAAATTAAAGTGAAAAAGACTGTCACAATTCTATCAAGATAAGAGTAGCAAAATTATGTGTCAAAGAACTTGATCAAGAAAAGTACAATATACTTGTGTTCATCCCAGAGTAGCCTTGTTCTTGACCTTTTTTTGTGGTCTTGTTTCTAGATAAATTTTCAATATGCATGACACAGTCCTGCAGCTACGTATCCTGTGTATAAAAGGGGCATTCCACTCCACACGGGAGTGTTATTTTCCGATAGATATTAATTTTAGGAAGTAATAAATGCATACGTCTTCACATTATATGATCAAGTACCCAGTTGCGTCACGTGTCTCAAAAGCATTCAGTCTTCTACCAAACTCCCCAAGTACCCTCTAATTGAATTAATCCTATGGCTGAATACAATGCAAAACTTTTAGGTGAGGTTACAAAACTAATTTCAGGATCGCAAAGAAATCTCGTCTTGTTATGTGTTCTTTGCTATATTATGAGCAATTTGCCTTCTCGGTGTGCTTAGCGATCCTCATTTATTCCGAAAATATGCACGATAAACAAAGTGTCTATGCGTATAGGGAATGCATGTTTAGGGTCTGCATGGGTTTACTGAGTGTCATATTGTTATCCAAAACACAAATCGCGCAATTCATCCCAAGGTGAATTCCACAAAATTCGGCTGATTATACTATTCATTGACACATTATCTATTGGAAAACACCACCCCCTTTTGGAGTGGAATGCCCCTTTAAACGGTGTCACATATGTGGTGCCCTGGTAACCCCCATGCAGAGCCTTTTTCATTGTGTACGACATACTAGATATACGCTGTGAATTTTAGTAAGGTATCTACTAAATGACGAAAAAGAGCAAAAGCTTTGTAAAAAAATGTGTGAAATCAAGGTAATTCATTTTCAGGTATCCTTATAACCCCCATGTAGAGCCCAAATTAACATTTCCAATCAATTATGATATTTTTCACAGTTAAGTATGATTTACAAGATGACAGGAGCAAAATCACGCGTCAGAGAACTTGACTCTCTGCTGTTTTGGCTTGAAACATGACTGAGTACACCCTTAGCAACGGCCTTAGCAACAGTTTTGCTAACGATTCTGAAAGAAATGACGTAAAAAAAAACACATTTCTGCATCTGTTACATGTTAAACATTTTAACACGATTCCTTGTACTTCTACTGATGTAATCAGAGTAAAATACTACAGAAAAGTAAGTTCTTTGCATCAGTTTTGTTGTGGAGTACGATCTGAAACCTCCTTAACAACAGCCTTAGCAACGGCCTTAGCAACGATATTGTCACTATAAGCTGGCAGATGTGTCATTCTTCACACATTCATATCTCCGGATTTCATCGATGGATTTCGATCATTTAAAGCTTAATATGCAGAAAAGGATAGGTACGGTAAGTCTAACTCATCAGGCAAGGCCCCATAGGTAATGTGAATAAATGAACGATATTGGAAAGTAAAGTACATATTTTTCACCAGAAAATCACCAAAAAATATGATTTTAGGCAGTCATAATTTCGTGTTGAATCACAATATCAAAAATCAATTGATATTTTTGTGATCCTCTTAGCAGGTTCTACCAGCCTGTGTAATTTTCGTGGAAAAATATTGATGTTTAATTTTTTGCCCCTCCCCCTTATTGAAGACACGAAATTTCCAGATCATTTAGGTGGTGATAGGTTTGAAGGGTGATAGCCGGTAGAAAGCTACCATACCAGAATGGCTATCACGTCAAAATATATGCCACAGGCCTTCTACTATTCAAAAATAACAAGGAGAATTTGCCACCCCGGAGGGTACCGATATGTGAAATTTGGGGTGCTGGCCCATGGACTACAAGTGCAGATAACAGAATAATAATGTTTATTACGACTTGTGTTGCCAATAGCAACATCGATAACGTCAAAATGACGTCACAAAATGACGTCATGCACATCTAAGATACGAGTTGGGCTCCGCCATATTATATCCACCACCTTGAATTTTTAAAAATCCTTTTTTTGCAACAAATAATCACAAAGGGCAATGGAAATAGACTAATTTCATTCATTTAGATGGTTTTTGATGAAAAAATACCAGGTAGTTACAAATTCTGAGGGATAATTAGCTTGTTATTCTTGATCTTGCCATACGGTCCGCCATCTTGGATTTTGGGCTGATGACGTCATCAAATTGGCATAATTTATGCATACATAATTATGAAAGATATGCTAAATAATATAAGATTTTATTTATGTTACAAAATAGCAGTAATATAACAAATAAATATGAAAAATACATTGTTAGAACCAAAAATAGTGATTTTTGGCAAAACAGCCTGTCAACAAACGGTTGCCATGGCAACACGAAAAAATGGAAAATTTTTCAAACTTCCTAATTGTTTTGCCAACAATATTTTCGGAAAACTCACCAAATTTGGTGGCTCTAGCGTAAGCCGTTCTGGCGTTATAGGACATCGAAGTTGCCGCGGGCCTCAAAAGCCCCCCCCCCCCCCGGTCTGAATAGGGTTAAAGCTAACTGTGTTCAGTATAACAGTTGCTGAGACATAATTTCACTGTGTGATTTGCTTAGCTGTTATTATTAAGATTGAAGGAAAGTACATTTTTGAACGTTACAAATGCATTGGAATGTTACAAATGCATTGCTTGATAAATGCTCGATTACATCGATGTACTGTACTGGAAGTCAAACTTCATTTGCTGCACCTCATAGAAGATGACAAATATGATGATGATGGCGTTTAATAAATGCTTGATTTAACAAATGTATTGTTTAAGAAATGCTTAATAAAAAAAATGTTTAAGATGATTAAATAAATCAAAGCTTTTACACACATGGCCATTTGGCTGATTTTTTTCTTCTTTTATGTGTGTCATGTTTTAAATGGAGTTGGATTTATAAGTATGATCAATATCATAGGAGATGGGAAAATATACAGCAAACGTAAGAAGAATAATGACAAAAAAGGAATGGAAGAATAATGAAGACCTTTATTGCACATTTTTGCCTCACTGGGCTAAGTACAGGTCACACGGTAAGAATCACATATATGTAACAATGGAAACAATCATACACATCTATATATGCAGATGTGCGTCGAATCTATTCTAGGACATTCGACTTCCTCTCGCTTCTTGGTAATTGCATAAATGTAGCTAGCTGTATGGTTGGTTAGAGTTGGTTTGTCAAAAGCTGTCAGGAATATAAATTTCTCTTTACTGTTCAAGTGTCTAAAGTGGGGATATTTACTTAACACATAGTCAAATAAAATGTTCCTATCGCTATCATACAAAGGACAATCCATAGTAAAATGTACTATGTCCTACTTTCCCTAAACTACAAAATGGGCATATCCTTTGCTCTAGAGATTGATGAAATAATTTGAGGTGTGCTTGAGATTGTTGACTGGGCGTTTTGCCAGACGAAAGCATAGCCACATTTCTCTAGAGTGTTACGTACATCAGAGGCCCAACATTTAGCACCTGATGCTTCTAAATCCATTTGGCACAAGAGAGCATCTGCTTGAAGGCTGTCAGCTGGCACATTCTTGCTAAGTCGAATGAAATATTTGATGGTATTTAGCCAGGTGAATGGGGTACCTCCCTAGTTCTGCTTGTGCTGCGAGATTACTAGCTATTTTGGGGATATTGAGTGAGTGTTTACAATATTTTAGGTGTACAGATTCAATGGGACAATTTTGGGGACTTTTGAGAGTTCCCCATATTTCGGACCCATAAAGAAATATAGGTTTAATACAGGTGTCGAAAATCTTGTTTTTAACAGCTAGTGGGCAATCGGCTTTGTCAAGTGATTGCCTGATACTAAACAAAGAGTTTAGACCCTTGTTTCTTAGATGTTTGTTGTTGGCATTGAAAGTGCCAGCTGCACTTACCACTATACCTAGATAACAATATGACATAACAATTTCAATTACATTACCATTAAACAAAAAGAAACAATTCTTTGGTAATCTACCTCCCTTGGTGAAGACAATAATCTTAGTCTTTTTTGAATTCACCTTCAGGTTCCAATGTTTACAATACCTTTCTAATCTAACTAGACATGATTGCAAGCCTTGCTGAGACTCGGAAAACAATACCAGATCATCTTCATACAAAAGACACGGTACTTTCCTATTGTGTAAACTAGGAGAGTTGCAACAAATATCATCAAACTCAGATGTTGTATCGCTAATAAATAAATTAAACAAAGTTGGACTTAAATAAATAGTCTGCAATATCTGCACCACTTCTTCAATAAACACGTTAATTACATTTCTTCACTTACAGAATTTAGGGTTCCAGATAAATGAGAAAATCCGTTATCCCACTGTGTAAATGACTGGAATTTCTTACTTATGGCATATATGTACAGGTGAACAGCATTGAACATTAGATGTGCAAATGAGGGCTTCATTTGCAAAAATATCAGAGAGTGCGATTAAAGCCTTCTCTTTGAATAAAGATTGTCAAGAGATGATCAACTGATATAATTTATGCAAATGAGTAGCTTACTTGCATGACTAATGGCAAATACAATTAAAACACCACCTGTAAAGGTAAATCCTTTGGTGAAGGTATGGGGTCGTGAAACTCAAGTTGTATATCCATCCCCATGGGATAGAGTTAAAAGAGGTCTTACATGGTGTAGTGAGTACAAGCTTAAGATAAAAGAACTAGAGTTCGGCGACCTCATACCTCCATGAAAATTTGGAGCTTTCGTAAATTTCATGCAATTGACTAAGACATTAACATAATTTATGCATGGTGTTGTTCATCATTGATAAACATACACGTCACAATTATAAAATTCCCATTATTAATCATAAAGCGGTTTTGCAATTTTTACATAAATTATGCACATGAGTTCCTCATTACCATATTTTGTATCTGCTTATATTCCACCTATCATAATTAACATGTGTTACATTTATTGAAGTCCAGTTATTGCAAACAATGGAATTTCAATACAATTTCCTCATTAATTATGCAAATTAAGTCCTCACTTGCATAACATGTATATCATTATGAACATCTTTGCCTAAGGTACCCGCATGCCTAATATGATACCAATCCGCAATCCTTTCTGCAGTTATCCTCTTTGGAATGTCTTGACAAAAACGCCCCTGCAGTTCCCTAAATTAAATGTTAGGGGGCTGAAACTTGCCCCACTTTGTCATGACACTGAAAGCTATCTACCACCTCAATTTCAAGACCATATCACGTCCAAGACAAGAGATACATAGAAAAAACTGCTATGATTGAATGTTGTCATTAATTATGCAAATTTGCTCCAATTTTGCATAATTAGTATTTCATTTTGTACAACATTGTCTGAGGTACCTACATACCAAAAGTCATGAAAATCCGTTGTTTCCTTCCAGAGCACAAGAGCTATCTAATACTCAAAAATCATGACCATAGCATGTTCAGAACACCGAAATAGCAAAACCGGAAGTTGCGCTGCAGTACCAAGGGGAGCCGCTAGGGGGCCCAAAATCTAATCATTTTCAGCTTTCGTCACACACTACCAACACACCAAGTATGAAACCAATTCACTTAGCCGTTCTTGAGTTATTTTGTTTACACACAGACACACACACAGACACACACACAGACAGACAAACGCGGGGTAAAATATAACCTCCATGACATTTCATGGAGGTAAATATAACCTCCATGACATTTCATGGAGGTAATAATAATAACAAGCCTACTAGTAGCTTAACAATAAATCTAACATAATACTTAACACTAAAAATTTACTATCGCACATATAAGTTCTGATATCTTCTTTTTTCGCGACATAATTACACACGTCGTCCTTTACATTAACATTAATGTGCATGGCATCAAGTATGAAAACTTGTTTTTGTGTTTGCATATATATTTACATATTGAAATAAATAAATGGATAAAATGAAAGTATTTTTCTTTGATATTGTTTTACATCTCTTGTCAAGCTGAATTGATCGACTCACACTGGGGAAGTCCCCTACTCTTTTTGATGAATGTGGTTATAAAAAGTTCCTTAACGCGCACGACATGTGGAGCTCCTCACACACGAGGGACGTCCCTAAACCGACACTACGTACTTATTTCCGCAAAAGTTATTGTGGTGAGGCGCAGGGGTTTGAACGTTTGTGGTAAAACTGTAACCATTACGCTATTTAACACCGCAACTGGAGCTGAAATTTTTCAAAAAGCAATGCCGCGCGAGGGCAAAAACAAATTAGTGAGCTCTTCCACCAAGATGGCATCAACTGTTTGAAGCGTTCCAGTTAACAGGCATTGAGATTAAGGGAACTGATTTTTGACTAAAGCTTCGTGACATCGCTGTAATGATCAAAGACACGTTGTTTTCATAAGCAGGCATGGTGTCAGGTATATACGATAAATTGACGTCAGTTGGACTTAATGTAGGTCAACACATTAATATTACATCGTCTC
Organism: Branchiostoma floridae x Branchiostoma belcheri; assembly: GCA_019207045.1. NCBI lineage: Eukaryota > Metazoa > Chordata > Leptocardii > Amphioxiformes > Branchiostomatidae > Branchiostoma > Branchiostoma floridae x Branchiostoma belcheri. The sequence continues at coordinate 24,631,450 of CM033026.1, read as the reverse complement.
AAAAGATAGTTAGGTCAGTGGTAACCAATAAGTCATTATGAAGTCAATGGATTTATTCAAGATTGGGATCATTCTAGAAACTGTCTGAAACTGCATATGGCGTCGGGCGTGGCGTAACTGGTAGAGCGTTCGGCTCGGAACCTAGAGGTCCTGAGTTCGATCCCCGCCGTGCCCCGCCCCGACGTTGTGCCCTTGGGAAAGGCACTTTACACGACCTTCCTCACTTCACCGAGGTGTAAAAATGGGTAGTACTACCTTCTGTCTGTACCGTGTAGGTGGCACTGTTAATATAAGTTACAAAACTTGAGTGCAGTGCCACATTGTCCCAGTCTGTACAAAAAGCAAAATAGAAAAAAAAACTGCATATGAGTCTGTGACGAATTTGGTAGCACACAAATATTGAGAAGACGAAGTTAACGCCTTTGAAAATCAAGCAAGACTTAATAACACAATATCGATTCACGCACTTAGCGATTGCATCGGCTACCTACAGGTCAACACAGCGGAATATTAAAGTGGCTATGACTCCATACAGGAAAGTAAAATAAAAAAACAAAGAACTGAGCATTACCTATATATGGATGGAAGCCTTTGTTTCTAGCTACTTGTTTACGCAGGGGGGAGGCAATTATAGATTTTACACAAATACTGAGAAGACGAAGTTAACATTTTAAAGAATTATGCAACAATTCATATTACAAAATTTGATTAACATACTTAGAGAAAGCGTTGGCTACCTACAGGTAAACACAGTGGACTATTTAAGTGGCTATGACTCCATACAGGAAATAAAATTTGAAAACAAAGAACTAAGCATTACCTATATGGATGGAAGTCTTTAATTGTTTCTAGCTACGTGTTTACTAAAGATAGAAATTACGCAAAGGAGAGGCGATTATAGATTTTACATAAATATTGAGAAGACGAAGTTAACATCTTTAAAAGAATTACGCAACAATTAATAATACAATATTGATTGACATACGTAGAGAAAGCGTTGGCTATACCTACAGGTAAACACCGTGGCCTTTAAAGTAGCTATGACTCCATAGAGGAAATAAGATTTTAAAAAGAACCAAGCATTACCTATATATGGATGGAAGTCTTTGTTTCTAGTTACGTGTTTACTAAAGATAGAAACTACATACGCAGAGCAGAGGCAATTATAGATTTTACACAAATACTGAGAAGACGAAGTTAACATCTTTACGAATTACGCAACACTTTATAATAAAGATTTATTAACATAAGTAGAGAAAGCCTTGGCTACCTACAGGTAAACACAGTGGACTATTAAAGTGGCCATGACCCCATACAGGAAAATAAAAACAAAGAACTGAGCATTACCACTACAGGATGGACGTTTTTGTTTCTAGTTATTTGTTTACTGAAAAAAGAAACTACGCAAAGGAGAGGCAATTATAGACTTTACACAAATACTGACGTCAGTTAACATTTTTAAGAATTATGCAACACTTCATATTACAAAATTGATTAACATACTTAGAGATAGCCTTGGTTACCTATAAGTAAACACAGTGGACTATTATAGTGGCTATGACTCAATACAGGAAAAGGAAATTTGAAAAAAAAAATAACTAGGCATTGCCACTATGGGTGGAAGTTTTTGTTTCTATTTATTTGTTTAGTAAAAAAATAAAAACTACGACGGGGAGAGGAAACTACTAACCTTCCGTTACGTCTCTTTGTCCCAAATCGAGTTAAAATGGTTCCCTATTCCTTTGCAGCACTGTGAAATGAATGCAAAGTTGACTCACGGAGGCATTGTAATGGAAAATATGTGTAAAACGGTCAACTTTTTGTTTCTAACATAGACTTTTTCTACGAAGTTTATTGGAGAGGGAAAATACACCAGGAGAATGTAAAAGTGACTTTAATGGTTTGTATCCGCTTAGAGGTATGAGCTTGTTTTGTGAAATTTTCCCGATTTTTGTCTCAAACAGATTTAGAAGATTGCTTGTTACACGTTAGCTTTTAAAATACACAATGTTCTTGTATAAAGCGACCGAATGGGGTTTAGAACCTATCATTCAGACGGAGGTGGTACAGACTTCTTCAAAAAGAAGCATCAAAGTTGAGCACGATGCTTTTCAAGGTGAGAAGATTAATTGTACGAGGATCTCATTTGGGGTTAAGCGACTTCACCTTTATTTGGCGGATGGTGGTTTCAAAGTGCAATATTAGAAGACGAGTGCCATTATATTGTTGACTGTAGAAAATATTGTAATTCCAACGTCCGTCTACTAATATCCCCGAATGCTGTGGGTTTTTTTTTTTACAACGGATATAGGTTACCACGTGGATAAAGGTGAACTAGCGTTATGAGTAGATTCTGTTTTTTTTTTTTCTTTCTTTCTTTTACTTTGTTTTCCTGTTTTAACGGGTGGAAACATCTCTATGTATGGATAGTAATTCACATGCGGCGCGGATGAACGCCGCTCTTTCTCAAAATTGAGGTTAAAACACGTAAATGAAGTCAATTTTCACGAAGCGCCCCCTAACGCATTTGTTTCACTTTGCATACCCTTTATACTTTAATGTTATGGGCTGTTTTGAACCGTTGACTAAACCGTTGTTTGAAACTTGGACTTTCCTCTGGACTAAAAAGCCGTGAGTTCTAGTTCCGGCTGTGTCGCTAACCCGACATGCACGCTATTGGAAAGGGTTGCAGTCTTTAAGCCATGTTCCACTGTTCATTGTGCTTGTCAGAGAGAGCTAGGGTTATTTCCCCGTACAATACACCTTTCTCACGCGGCGGCCATCATAGATTGAAGACGAGGTCAATGAGGCAAACAGACAAAACTTATTTCTAAAATCAGCTTCCATTTAGTTTTTCCCCAGACCACAGAAATTTTCACAATATAAGATCAAATAATAAATATCATAACAAGTGCTATGCACAGAAAGATGAAGCAATCTATAGTAGCGTAGACTGATCCCGCTGTCCCTTAAGAGATGCAAAATATAAACATAATAATGCAAATATTTGTCGGACATGCAGCCAAGTATCTTATTGGTCGCTTTCCTAATTGGCAGGCTATCATTGGTTGAACTACTAATTATGATGAACAGTCTTTTGTTTGCCTCATTGAACTCGTTTTAGATCTATCATGGCCGCCGCGTGAGAAAGGTGTATGAACCTGTAAACATTGTACATGCTATCAGTCTCCTCTGTCACGACTAGAGGAAATGTAGCTCTTCGGTGAACGTAAGAGGTTTACTTTGAGATCACTTCCACTTAAATTGTGACTTCATACTGTTGCAGAAGTTCATACCTTCAGCGCAAAAGAGTCTACTTGTGCTATTGTGTGTAGCTACTATATCCTTGCCCTTCGCAACGGTTGAAGCCAGAAAAAGACCGCGTAAAACGATGAAGAAAAATCCTGCTTACGTCACCTGTAAGCTAGTCAACAGGACCCGCGGACCTTTAGAACTCATGGCGAGACGACAGAGGGCCATAGTCCGCCTATATGTAAGTGTCCGCTGTCAGTTATTCTTATGCAATCTTTATCTATCTCGCAAGATGGCGCTGCTGCCTTGCTATGCATTCCTGATCGTTGGATACGTATTGACAGAATCATAACTTTTGTCCCTTTCACTGTTTCATGAGGGCTAACGTCATGAATGCAAGCTGTGCAATATCTTTTTCGCGAAACAATGGTGAAGTTGAAATGTGTCAAATCACAATCGCTAACATTTTTGGCAACATAATTGCAAGCATTTCCTGTTCATGTTTATATGTTTACTAGAACAATGTGACCCTGACGCCTGGAAATGTGGGAGACTCCAAACTGCTGTACAGCAAGGACATCATCAAAAACACCGAGGTACAAGAAAATGACAATCTAATTTTATCCATTAAGTTCACATTTTTACAGTTATATGTTAATGCAAAAAAAATAACACAACAGATGCTGAGTATAGTATATTTCACTCAAAAGCAAATTTCACTTTCACATTCTCCATTCATCTGTCTCCTTCCTTCCTTTATTCCATCCTTCCATTCTTCATACCCTCCATCCCTAACTTTCTATCCTTCCCTCCTTCCTTCCAAATAAAGCCCGTAGAACGTATGCAGCTACTGCTAACAGAGCTGAGGGTCTTCAAAAACGTCATGGAGGAGATCAGACGACACTTGAGAAGAGACGGGAAAGCCGTACCACGGGCTGTCTACCGCAAACTGTACCAACAGGTAGAGGCCATGGATACTTACCCCTCAAGCACCCGACCTTTTTTTGCGACTAAAATGACCGAGTGGGGTCCAAACGGACCCCAAAATGTTTTGTTCATAAAATCTCAGTACCATTTCTTATCGGCAATAATTGTATATACATTGCTTCGTCAATGTAAGAGGAAGATTTTGAGATGTTAAGGTGTTGCTAATTCCAACTCATTATCATAATTTATGCAAAAGTTCAGAAGTACCACGTTTTGCACTAAACCTACTACGACCAGATAGGGGAATTTTGAGGCCCTCAGCAACATTTATGTCGCATAACTCATGAACGGCTAGAGCTAAAGCTACGAAACTTGGTAATTTATCACAAAATATTGTTTGCAAAAGTTTTTAGGCAATAAAGGAACTTTATCATTTTTTTGGGTTGCCATGGCAACCATATTCTGACAGGCATATTTTTGCCAAAATTTGACAATTTCAATTTAAAAAAGGTTTTCTTGGTAAACTACACCTGTTTTCTGACAACAATTAAATTCTATGAAATAAAATGTAATTTTCATGACTTAAAATTTATAATTTATGCTAATTTCATGACGTCATTGGTCAAAATCCAAGATGGCCACCCTGATTAGGTAAATGACGTCATAATTTCGTCACATTAAATGTTGATGACACAGAAATTTTTGTTAGGATTAAGATTTACATTCTTATTATCGTCTGGAAGTTTGGTAGTCATACTGTAAGTGGTTAAGGAGTTAGCCTCCAAAGTTTGCTTTAAAAACTGCACATTTTAGCTGGGGTCCGTTTGGACCCCAGAGGGACTGAACACAAACTTTCTTTATAATTTCCACATTATTGTACCTATCTTTGCGAAAACTTAGGAGAAGGTATAAGACATATTGACTGACAAAGTCACGGAAGGATTTTTTCTTCAGATCAAAAATGTTCAAATTGCACTTCAAAATGTACGCCTGGGGTCCAAATGGACCCCACTCGGGTGTTTGAGGGTTACGGAGACATCGCAAAGAGACTGGTAACTCCATTTTGATAAGAACTTTTTTTACAAAGTTTGTTCTAAAAACAGTTGACGTTATCGTTTATTTTTCTTTAAAAAGGTTGAAGTTATGTCTAACTGCATACTAAACTGGGTGTAAGTATTGGGCAATACACATTCTAGCGTGTTTCATTTGTCAACAAATTACTATGTTTTAGTCCATGACGCCATGTTTGTTGTTGTTCCTTTCTGCTGCGAGCCTTTTGCACCGTGTTACCAAAGTTTCAACTCTTCTTCGGCACAATTGCTCTAGCGATTTGTTTACAGTAACTTCAAGTGTTTCTACATTTGACTTCAGTTCCCATTGACCCTGTATAATGTTTATGCGGCCGCTCTCACGAGACGATCAAAGGAATTTAACTCACATGTACATCTCGAGGTGGGAGGGGGGATCTTGTCGAATCCTCGTCCGTGCCACTCTGTGTCGTACATCGTCCTCAAATTCGCGGTTTTATCAACAGAAGAGGCATATTTATACTCTCATTAACTTACGGTTATCCTCGGCTTACATCAAAACTTTACTATGGCGCAACAGGCTACTCAGAAAAGTGACAAGGGCTATCTACAAGCGAGCTCCTTCTTTAGTGTCATTTCTTTTCGCCGCCATTTTGTTTATGAAAAGTCGACGGTTTATTCTCCAGTCTTCCTACTTACTCAGCTATACTTGTAAGTGAATTCTATTTCATTTATTCTGGGCAGGTGAACAGTCTACAACGTAAGAAAAAGAAGTTATCACACTGCATGGCTTTTGCTGGCAACTTCATCAGCGTCGACACAGCCATGAGAGAGCAGTACAACCGTAGGGTAGAGGAGACCAGAAGGGTATTATAAGTTTTACTTACGTTTGCGTAGAAGTATGTATTTTTGTAGCGTTTGTAACGGTGTTTGTAATTTCATGGCAGCTTAACTTAAGAATCATTTGATGCATTGTTATACTAAGACCTCGTACGTCGTTTGGTCTAGATCTATGGAAGAATCGAATTGATGATTGGCCGCTTGGCGGATTTTTTACAAACTGCAGTTTAGCAGGTCTTGCATATTCTCTGTGCAATCTAATAATGTTCAAACAATGAAGGAACCTTTGCCATCGAAAAATGATTAGCCTGTTTTAGCCCTTTATCCGCCTTCAATGGAAATGCGGGGGCGTTTTAGATGCAACCTTTTCCTCATTGTTTCGGTGGTTTAACTAGTTCTAAAGTTCTATAGCAGTCTCGCTCCAACACATATACATTTTGATGTACATTTTTACATAAGCAAGTGGATATTTCGGTGCTGATATATCTAGACACAAACAAGTTAGGTTTGTCTGTGCTGATGAGATGCTATCGTCTACAGATGAAGTCCGGTTCAGAAGACTGGCGTCGTGCGGTCCTAAGGGACGGCAGGGGTGTAATACGGGACCTGAGGAGCACCACCGAGGTACTGCGGAGCGCCGCCTCAACCTCAACCTGCAATGGCGGCCGGAAACCCTTCAAGTGCTGACGTAGAGCACACTAATCTACTGCGTCATCATTTATGTTGCTGCGTATATACAATATATAATGGAGACAAAGATGTAACACCAACTCTCGTAATTTCACCACCAGAATAATACCACCAATTGAGAGAAAAATAGAAATTAAAAGTGATTTGAAGATTTGTACCAATGCAACATCAGTAATCCTGAGGTATATATTTTTTAGATATTCATATATTGAAGAAAAGAGGTATTGAGAAGGCCTCTATAACAATATGTTTTTCTGTGCCGGTATCAAGGCATCCTGAGAAATCATGAGACTTAATGTAACTGCGTAATTATTTATGTTGCCGTCTCAAATTGATCAAATTACATAATCCTAACGTAGAACGCAAAAATATTGTACAGCTTGCTGTAGATATTCAGCATGTCACAATTTGTCGGCTTAATACGCACCAATCTAGTACGTCACGATTTTATAATACTGTTGCATATCATATTAAAAGTAGACCATTGCTTCTCTATAGTATTACATAGCTTAAGATTGACTACTTAGGCTATAGAAGATTAATTTTATGGATGACATATGTAGAGGCTCCAAATCTATTCGGAAAGCAAAAGAAACAAGAAAACTAAATTGTCAAAATAGATATCATAAACGTTGTAACAAGGCTTGATGTGACAAAACATGGTATTTTATTCTCGTATCCAAAAATTCAGTTACACTTGTGTGGTTGAAGATTGCATTGGATTGAATTGGCTTTAGGTATAATAAAGGCAGTATCGAAATGAATAAAAAATTGAATTTTCTCCAAAAAGATTCGAGCTCGAAACAAATAGTATGCCCGGTATAGAAACAAACGATTAGCACCTATAACTGTTAAATATACAAGAATAACACATGGGCGAACTTTTTTCGAAGCAGTCATCAGCATGGATAACTCTTGATTAAGATTATAAAAATATCCGGATAAACAATGGTTGTGTAGAAAACTCCTTTTTTTTCAAATTTCAAAGACGAATATCATAGACATTCCATGCATGAACCCTTCAAGACACACATCACAGGTCATGGAAAGCCTTCTGCCACTCCTTAAGGTTGATCTCGCTGTCAGAGGCCTTGACTTCCGTCTTACGGAACACGAACATCGGCTGCTTCTGGAGAATGCTGGCCGCGATCGGCTTGGCGAAGGTGTAGTTGGTCCTCAGCGTGGCATGGTAGCGTTTGCCGCTGGTAGTGCTGTATGAGGAGGGGTTGGCAAAACACGTTATGACTCGCTATAGTCTATGTCTTTATTACTACGGCTACACTTGATATGGTTTAGCTTGTCAAGCTCAATAAGTATAATTCTACCAGCCATGGTAACACATGGAAACACTATCCTTTAAATCTGCCATTACATCATACCTACAGGTACTGAAACATTATCCATAAACTTTTCGAAAATAATTCCATCAGGCTGGTACAATATAGGATATAGGAGAATCCGCTTACACAGCCATTATATACGTATATAACAGTATCAAAACGTAAGCAAAGTAAGTACATACTGGGTGTGCAAAAGAATTCTCCTATATACTAATATTCATAAAACTGCCATTAAACCAGGCCTATACAGTTATGGTACTGAAACACTATCCATTCAAAATCTCATTAACTAGATATGTGTATATACAGCCAAAACTTTCAATTCAAGGACCTTTAATTTATAGACGTCGTAGAAATTTACAATAATTTCTTATCAAGTCAAAATTGACAAAATTTTCGTACGGACAAGTCCAGTCAATGGTGGAGACAACGGTGGTGTCGTTTGGGAAGAGCATGGTCGCCACACTCCAGTCCACAGCCGTGAGCGATTTGGTCATCACAGGGCCGTCAGCAGGGAAACCGCTACCAACCACCTGAAAGATGGCAGGAATATATTAAGGAATAATGCAACTGTAATACTTTCGTTTTTACTATTTTGCGTATTGTTGAGAATTATTTTGTATTCGTCTTCACAAATATCTAAATTATCATATTTTCAGACAAAGGTAAAATTACATATTTGGGATAAATCTGCTGAAACACAGTTCTGACATAAAGTTAAATCTCATAATGTCGCAGCTGAAAAGTAAAGCTAAAATGTATATTTGGAGTTAAATGAAATGTGTGTATTTTAAATCTGACAGTCATTTTTTGTGAAGTCACAAGGTTAACTACATAATAAATGTAAGGTAAGGCATAAACCATATGAAGGAGGATGTAAAGTTAAAATTCATTGCTGAGTTAGTTTAAATAAAAGTAAAAAAATCAAGAGGTCAAGTGTAAACTTTTCGATAATGCAAATTCAAAATACATTCACAAGGTGGAGGTCTAGTAAAGAAAACGTACACGAAACTCTCCTTTGATGTGGCCTCCATCATAGGAATATCGGTAGTTGCCAGTCAGCGAGGCGCCGTCTTCAAACTGAATAGTACGATGGACTACGTACCTAAAATGAAAAGATTTATGAAGATGACAGTACTAGGTATCTCAACGACATCATCATTTCGATATTCTTCTATTAAAGCAGACAATCGATCTATCTACCTATATAGCTATCTCCTGGCTATATTCTTTATATATAAATAGAGAGAGAAAGGGAGTGAGAGAGAGAGAAAGGGAGAGAGAGAGAGAAAGACATAAAAGAGAGAGAGATGTACCAGGATTATGCAACAATTACTTAGTATACACGCATATGACGGTAACACTTTATGCAGCGTACTTATCACCAATTCACGTGTCCGGTCTCCATACCTGACGTCACAAAATCAGTGGACTGCTTCATTCACCTGACAAACACTGTTGCTCATCAAAAGACCATCTAAATACATTATGTACTAGTATAAATCAAGTTTTCCGTTGCCTGATCCTGAACACAGCATGTCAGGACAGAGCTAGCTAGATATACTCACCCCGAGCCATCGTCGGCAGCGGCCTGGAAAGGCGACATCCCGTCGGGGAAGGGCAGGTACTGGTGGAAGCCGTACCCGATGTTGGGCACCACGATGTACGGGGAGAACCCGAGGGCACCCTTAGTGGACTTCACTTGGATCTCCTCAGAACCCTGCAGATGAATGAAAACTTTTAGTACAGCTCAATAAGAGCATTCTCTTACCGTTTACCTAAAATAACATTTATGCACCCGGCCGAAAATGATTTAATCGGGTTATAATAGAATATAAGATATAGTCGAATTTTTACACCACCATTTGTTGTCACTTTGCATACGTTTCGGTATCTCTTGGACATTTTCGTCAGAGCTTCTAGCTGTAGTTCTTTTTCTCATCGCTGTATCTAGCCGATGTAGGTGGCGCTTTTGAGGCGAAAAAAATCCCAAATGAGGGACGAGGGCGGGGGGGTACAAGCTTAAAAACGTTTAGGATTGTGTTCTCGTCGCAAAAGCGCTGTTACTATATCGGCGAGAAGCAGACCTCCAGTTAAAAGCTCTGAGGAAGGTGTCTGAGACTTTTATCAAGTTGTGTAAACGAATTCCCCTATATCCAGGATATAGGCGATTCTTTTGGTCGACAACTGATTTAAGACCACGCCTGGAAACGTGAAAACTATGATTTATCAGAGTCGCCAAAGGTTATAAATAAGGCAATGGATACGATCTAAAGGTATGCATTTTCATGTTGATTTATAACCAGAAGAACAGTTCAATCACTAAACTAATGAAAATTGAATTAGTAAAGAATATATAAAGCACATTACTTACATCCTTTGGGTTGCCTTTGCCGCTACCCACCAAGTCAAACTCAACACCGTTGATAGAGCCATAGACGTGCACCTCGTGAGTCGTTGGAAGAGGCTGCATGGATACATCAATCCATTTACATCGTAATTCTACAAACAAGCTTTGTACTCTAGTTAAGTCTACACTGTGACAGTTATTTGTTTTCTTCGAAATTGAGATGACGAACTGTGTTTAAAATCTATAGGGATAATTCCTGGATAGACGTGTGAGACAATAAGCAAAATATAGTTACTAGTATCATATTCGGTAGAATACCATTGCCTTGGCCTACGAAAAGCACAGTAGCGGAAAACAGTGCTATGTAACAAAACCTTTTTTATACTTTTCATATTCAGTACAAAACTTCTTGCGTTTTGCAGTACAGTATACTAGTATAAATGTCCGATGTCAAATGTTTCTTGTAAACAAAATTATCTTCTAATGGAACATTTGTGCTAATGATCTTTCATGGTAACAGCTTGTTACTTGCCCCAGATTCAAGAACATTCCCGGATATGCTTAATGGCATAAAAAACAAACTTCACGTCCAAGTACCCTAAGTTAGTTCTTGCTTTGTACAAATTTGATTTTAGCTCGTTATGCAAGAGCACGTCTTCCTGTGACATTTGAACCTGACGGTCTACACCGGTACCGAAATATCGTTTCCTTGAACTTGTCTGATGAGCATGGCCTCTAACATACCTTTCTTCACCGTCATGGTAACAAGGTCCGAGGACAGAAACCTGTTTTTAGATCTGTATTTTTGCCGCTCACTGAAATTGGACTCATTGTACACTAAGCAGTCGCACTTTTATGGCGGATTTATTATCTTTTGGGACTAACGCTGAGCTTACGGTGAGGGCTGATGCTATCGTAATAGTTTTAGAAAAGTACAAAACAGTAAAAATAAATTATAAACTAAAGTAGGAAATAAAGTACAGCATAGATGTGTCGAACGCAAAATGTTTCTTGTCCAAAAGATATACACTCGGCACAAAAAGTTTGGAATATCAACTTTGGTATACCATATTTCCGTTATTTATGCATCAATTTCAATGTATTATATATCAATAAAAAGCTTATGTATGTGATTTTCTTTCCTATGGTATCAAACTTATTATTATTGTAAACACATGAAACGAGCACAAGGCCTGATTACGTGGGTGGGCCACGAAAAAAAGTGCCCAAATTCCCCTATTTCTGTTCAACACTGCATCGTCCTGTTGATATTGGCGCGTGCGTCAGGTTCAATCAATCCTCTTTTCACCTCACATTTTGTATACGGAATTCGAACGTACAAGGTTTTAGTACACTTGAGTAGATTTCATCTGCCCTTTCGATAGTTGGATGGTAGAATCAAAGCGTGGATGCGGAAAGGAGAGCCGCTGACAAATCAAGAGTAACTTTTGGCATTTGGTGGTGGAGGCAGCGTCATGGTTTGGGGCGGTATAACCACCATAGGGTAAACAAGACTCGTCATCATTCCAGGCATTAATGTGGTGACATATAGGGACACCATCCTCCATCCAATAGCAACATTATACCTCTTCAATATTGGACCAAATGCCATTCTGCAAGAGTACAACACCAGTCCATACAGAGCAAGGACCATTGGATGCTGGAGTACAGTCTTAGGGTGGAATAGCCTTCCTACGGCTTATGGCTAGCACTCGATTAATCACCTCTTGCCATGGTTCATATTTTTTGCTTGATTAAAGAGTAATAGTAGCTTTGATTGACATGTCCTGCTTATTCAACTTGCCTTCATTCACAAGTCAATACTGACGGTAGAAAATGAGCAGAATGGAGTGATTGATTTTAGTAGGGTAATTTTGGCACTTTATCTTTAGGACCCCCTGTACGTAAGCGGGCCTAGTCCTTGTTCCATGAATTTACGCCCATAAAATACTCTACTCAGATATGCTAAAAAGAAACTTGGATGTTCTGTATACCAAACGTTAGGTGATAAAAGGATATTGATTGAAACATTGTCACCCGCGGCCATAACAACGGTTGAACCCGACGATACAGTTTTGAACAGAAACGGGGGAATTTGGGCACTTTTTTTTCATGACCCACTCACGTTAGCAGGCCTAGTGTATGTTCCATGAGTTAGCAATGACAATGAGTTTGATACCAATGGGAAGGAAATCATACAAGCTTTCTATTGATATATAATACATTGAAATTGATGCATAAATAACGGAAATATTATATACCAAAGTTGATATTCCAAACTTTTTGTGCTGAGTGTATATCGGTGAATATTCGTGCTTGAACTTCACGATAAAAGTTCTTATACCAACTGCTGGATACGCGTCCAATCTTCAAGAACATGTTCACGTATTACCCTATAGCAAATATTTCGTGCTTGTACAAGTCTGATCCTAGCACTTTCTCCAAAAGTATGTCTGTCTGTGAAATTTGATCATATAGGTCTACACCGAAATATCGTTCACGTACCCCAAGTAGTTCTTGCTTGTAGAGCAGTGAACACTAATGGAAATCTATATTGGCGATAAAATAAAAATAGGCAAGTTCAGGGTTTCATAATCTCGTCCGTGAACATTCCCGGTCATAAGAACTCATCCCACACAGCAGCCCGCTACCTCAAGTGTCCAAAAGTCTGGTTTTTAAGAATTGCGACCAGCGAAAGTTGTCGTAGCCTTCAAATATACCGCCATCTTGGACTTTCATGACGTCATTTTAGGGACTGACCACTTCAAATTAGAGGTCAGCTCCGGCCTAAAAAATGGACCAAAACCTTGTTTTTTTTGCCTAATCTGAACGTCTGCACCCTACACTGTCTCACCAATATGAAATTTCTCTTACATTTTCCTGCTACAAGTCGAAAATAGGCTAAAATACTGTGGACTCATTTTGCGCCCTCTGCGACTGCGTCAATTAGGGCCATTGCCCGGTACGAGTTTAATTCTAGCAGCACGTACTCCAAGAGCACGTACTCCTTGACATTTGATCATGACGGTCTACACCGAAATATAGTTTCCTTGAACTTGTCTGATGAGCATGGCCTTTAACATACCTTTAACATACCTTTCTTCACCGACATGGTAACAAGGTCTGAGGCCAGAAACCTGTTTTTAGATCTGTATTTTGCCACTGACTGAAATTGGACTCGTGGTAGCCTACCAAGTCGCACTTTTTTGGCAGATTTATTATCTTTTATGATTAACGCTCAGCGTACAGTGAGCGCTGTTGCTATCTTAATAGTTTTAGAAAAATACAAAACAGTAAAAGTAAAGTAACGAAAGTAAGAAAAAGTACGGCATAGATGTGTCAGGCGCAAAATGTTTCTTTTCAAAAAAATATGTATCGGTGAATATTTGTGCTTGACCGTTCACGGTAAAAGTTCTTATACCAACTGTTGGATACGTGTCCAATATTCAAGAACATGTTCACACACCCTATAGCAAGTATTTCGTGCTTGTACAAGTCTGATCCTAGCACGTTCTCGAAGAGTATGATTGTCTGTTGCATTCGATCATTGTGGCCTACTTCGAAATATCGTTCACGTACCCTAAGTAGTTCTTGCTTGTACAAGTTTAATTCTAGCAGCACGTACTCCAAGCGCACGTCTGTGACATTTGATCATGACGGTCTACTCCGAAATACCGTTTGGTTGAACTTGCTTCACCGACATGGTAACAGTGTCTGAGGCCATAAACTTGTTTTTAAATCTGTATTTTGCCACTCACAAATTGGACTCATTGTACCCTACCAAGTAGCACTTATGTGGCAGATTTATTATCTTGGGGGCTAACATTGAGTTTACAGTGAGCACTGATCGATTCTACCGCATCATCTCAGGAAATACAATGCAGGGTAGTCATTCCTCAAATAAAATATCTTTTGTCTGGTCTTGCTGACATATTTTGTAACGGTATGACAAGGAGGTTTTTTTAAAATGTTAATCAGTAATTTGGCCTTGGAGCAGACCATTCTATGCTGACTTCGCAACATTAGGTACCCCCCAAAGAGGGACATAGCCATTTTTAGTTCTTTATTTTGGCACCCGCTTCCATAGAACATGCTTAACCCTACCAACTAGGGCTGGCTGGTTCAGACAAATTTATGATCCTTTAGAGTTAACGTTAATGTTGACCTTATATAGCGAGTGTTGCTGCAACCGTGATTATTTCAGGAAAATACGATCTTTTGTACTGTATTGCAAACCAACTTGATGCTCTGAAAGTTTTTTTTTCTCTCGTTAGGCCACAGCAAGTAAATTTTATGGATGACATCAGCTCGCTCATTAATTTTTGCCTGATTTCAGAAAAAAAAAACAAGATTTTTTTTTCTTCTGCAGGGATGGTCAACATGATGATAAAGTACCAAAATGAGCAAATATGTTGTGTTGTAGCCTAATAGTTGTACTTGTAGAAGTGGCACTTGCGACGTACCCAGGACTGTAGTTGTAGAAATGAAACTTCTTGGATTGTTGTAAAAGTGATACCAATGTGGAAGCTATGAGTGTGGTTACCAACTTTGTTGGTGATGCCAGTCTACAACACTAGTGTCACTTTTACTACACCAGTACATGTCTTGAATACAGGAATGAATGCCTTGTTGGCTCTGATACCGTGTTTTGTCCATTTAATTCTTTTTACAACAGTCATCACAACTTTAAGTTGCCTATTTTTTTAAATGTAGCCATCTTGTTTGTTTTCACCCATCTCGTTCTTTTCGCCCTATCGCACTATTTTTGCAGTCTGCAGAGGATGTCATCCATAAAATTTACTTGCTGTGGCCTTAGTGTAGCCCTTATCAGATTTGTGGAGTTCTTGTTACAAAGATGGCCGTTGGTACTAGATTCTAACAGCAACATTTCAGTACACAAGTCAAACAAAGCTCTGACAGAGCGACACGTCTATAATCACTAGCAAATAAGCTAGTTTAGAGGGGCATTCCACTCCACACGGGAGTGTTATGTTCCCATAGATATTGATTTTAGGAAGTGATAACTGCATACTACTTCACATTATACGATAAAATAACCAGTTGCTCCACATGCCTCAAAAGCATTCAGTCTTCTACTAAACTCCCCAAGTACCCTCTAATTGAATTAATGGCTGAATACAATGCGAAACTTTTAGGCAAGGTTACAAAACTAATTTCAGGTTCGCTAAGAAATCTCGTCTTGTTCTTGTATTCTTTGCCAGCTTATGAGTAAGCACCTCATTTATTCCGAAAATATGTACGATAATTACAAAGTGTCTATGCGTATAGGGAATGCATGGGTAGGGTCTGCATGGGTTTAGTGAGTGTAATTATTGTTTTATAAAACACACATCACGTAATTCATCCCAAGGTGAATTCCACACAATTTGGCTGATTATATATTCATTGACACATTATCTATTGGAAAACAAGACTCCCTTCTGGAGTGGAATGCCT
This sequence comes from Branchiostoma floridae x Branchiostoma belcheri, assembly GCA_019207045.1. Lineage (NCBI taxonomy): Eukaryota > Metazoa > Chordata > Leptocardii > Amphioxiformes > Branchiostomatidae > Branchiostoma > Branchiostoma floridae x Branchiostoma belcheri. The sequence goes on along the minus strand of CM033026.1, from coordinate 24,615,566 downwards.
TAAGTTCAGTTTTAACGAAACTAAAGCGGCTTGCCTTTACCAGAACGACGATTTTCCGAGTTGAAGCAATATAACTTCAAGTTTAATCCTAGCACGTACTCTATAAGCATGTCTGTGACATTTGATCATGGTGGTCCACTTCGAAGAATCGTTCGGCTGAACTTGTTGAGCATGGCATTAAACGAACCCCTTTCAACTGACGTGGTAATAATGTGTCTTCCAAAGTCAAGAACCTGTTTTTTTTTTAAATTATTTATTTTGGCGCCCGCATCAATAGCACGTGCTCGTTCGTGCAAATTTATGATCCTTTGAGGTCAAAGTTGAATTTACAGCCCGAGCGCTGCCTCAACCGCAATCATTTTAGGGGCATACGATATAGGACTGCCATATTTACAAATGGGAAGAAAAATCTTTGATTCTGATTTTTCTTTCACCGTTAAATGCTGGGAAATTTGTTTTCGAAATATACCAAATTCTTCCGCTGGCATAGCAACATTAGATGCCTCATAGGATCAGAACATGTTTTAGTTCATCAATTTGGCACCCCTTCTGTAGGACTTATTGAACACTGCCAAATATTTTCGACGTGCTATAGTTCTCGCAAATTTACGATCCTTTGACTTTCAGGTTAACGTTAAACTACATTGAGTGTTAACTACTACCGCAATCATTTATGGAACATATGATGCAGGCCTGTTATATTTATGAAAGGAAAGAATTATATCTTTGAATCTAATTTCTAATTCTTTCACCGTAAAACGCTGGGCAATTTGGTTTTGGAGTAGACCATCCTCTGCTGACATAGTCATATGAGGTGCCTCCCAGGGCCAGAAAATGTTGGAGTTCATCAATTTGGCACACGTTGCGACAGGACTAAGTGAACCCTGGCAACTAGGCTCGTTCATCTGGCATATTTACGACCCTTTGAGGTTAGCGTTGAACTTATATTGAGAGCGCTGTTGCTACCATAATCATTTTAGGAAAAACGAAGCTAGACTACCTTATTTACGAAAGGGAAAGAAAATATCTTTAATTCTAATTTTTTTTTTCATTTATTTAACTTGGGAATAGACAATCATTCGCTGACATAGCAACTCTATGCGCTTCCCAGGGCCAGAAACTGTTTTACTTCATCAATTTGGCACCCCTTCAATAGGACTTATTGAACCCTGCCAAGTAGGGCTTGGGGTTAGCGTTGAACTTATATAGAGAGCGCTGTTGCTACCGTAATCATTTAAGTAAAAATACGATACAAGACAGACATAATGAAGAGAGAATAATATCGTCTCCCCGATCAGTGTTGCTGACCAACCTGCCTGATGGCCTTATGAATTATTACGGCATTGTAAGGGAGTATTTAACCTTTTTTTGCGTTAATCTAGCACAACTCTAATTTGTAAAGGACTGTTTTATAAAGGCGATGCATTTTAATTAGGTACGTTGATACATGTGCAAACGAGAATAGTTACAGGCTTTGTAACAGCTACACAGCTATATGTGCCAGAAATTGGCCTCTATTTGCCCCTTTTTACGTTTAGCTCTGTAAACTATCCAGTTTTAAACATTGTTTCCTAGAACTTTGATCTCGAGCTTTTTTAAATGTTTTACGTAGACACTGTGTTCTTACTTCCAGTATTCTGATTTTTGATACTCCGATTGTATTTTTGCACTCTGTATGTTTTTAAATGTATGTATTTTAGAAATGTTGGGAACCTTCGAAGATTAGCCCTTTTGGGCTAAAACGTTTTGTAATACATGAAATAGATGAAGCTCTAGTAAAAGTGAAAAACCATTTATCAATACACGATGTTATACATGCAAGAATAATAATTTTTTTGGCAGATGAAAATGATGAGATGTAGAATTGCTTTGCCAAATAGCGTACTTCATGCAGATCAAACTTGCTGGGTTGAATCAGTAAGTTTAAATCAAAGAAAGCTGATGCAGTGGCAGCCGTCCGACGTAATGAAAATTACAAATGTTTAAAAATGCACGGAGAGGGTGCAATATCCAACCCTTGGGAAGAAATGAGCTCCTTCTAAAGTAATTATTAAAATAACTAAAGCTACGTGTAGCGTTACACAAAAAAGTTAGATGATTCGCCAAGAAGAACGGCAACGTAAATGATTATTATCACAAAATACGTCTCACAAATGTCCATAGCATCCTCAGAAAATTGAATGATGCGTAGGTGGTATAGAAATTGTCGAAGTCCAAAGAATAAAGATTGTGATATGTCAAACGTTCAGCTGTTTTTCTCAAACAAAACCGGTTTCTTAAATTTCCTTTTGTCTTGTCCTTATTATTTCTCATTTTTCGGGCCACATATTACTTCTGTAGCATTGCGCAAACTGCTAATAACTTATAAAAACATGACTATTGGCTAAGCAGAAAAGAAACTAGGAGAAGAAGAATCATTGCAGATATCTTACCATGATCGGATTTTACGAATATCTCTCTGCTAGGTTGACCGGTCGTTGAAATGTCTATGATGTCCGTCTAGAACTGAAATCGGCTTTCGCACATCCATACGGACTTATATACTCAGTGTCGGAATGTTGGGCGGAGTCAAGTTTAATTATAGTATCCATATATTCATAGACATCCGCAATCTCAAAATCTCAAAATTTAATATATACAGTTCATACCGTAGATCATACAAAAATGTGGCTAGAAAGACCTGCATTCTCTATTGACATGTTTAAATTGGTTTGTTTTAGCCAACCATACCCTCTGAATTGATAAATTCGTATATATCAAAAGGAACAGAAACAAAATTTTGAAATATATGTAACATAATTCAGATTCTAAAATTAATATTTTCATAACTCAATTGAATACCTAGCCTTGCGTAGATATCTTATTACTTTAAAACTCGATACATAGCAGTGCAACGCATGCAGTACAGCCACTCTTTAACGTGACACACTAGCTTCACAATCCCGCGGCGCGACAGTTATATTTTTCTTAGTGCGCAACCTGCCATACGTAGCCTTTGCACGCGGTGTACCGAAAGTGCGAAAAGGAACAAAAAGGAGCGAAAAGGAACGAAAAGGAACGAAAGGGAACGGAGAGGAAAGTACCGAAAGTACTAAAGCGGCTTGCCTTTATAATTACCAGAACGACGATTTTCCGAGTTGAAGCAATATACTAGTAACTACAAGTTTAATCCTAGCACGTACTCTATGAGCATGTCTGTGACATTTGATCACGGTGGTCCACTTCGAAGAATCGTTCGGCTGAACTTGTTGAGCATGGCCTTAAACGAACCCCTTTATTTTGGCGCCCGCATCAATAGCACGTGCTCGTTCGTGCAAATTCATGAACTTTTGAGGTCAAAGTTGAATTTACAACCCGAGCGCTGCCTAAACCGCAATCATTTTAGGGACAGGTGGTAGGTGGTATAGAAATCTTCAAAGTCCAAGGAATATAAATTGTGATATGTCAAACGTTCAGCTGTTTTTCTCAAACAAAACCGGTTTCTTAAATTTCCTATTGTCTTGTCCTTATTATTTCTCATTTTTCGGGCCACATATTACTACTGTAGCATTGCACAAACTGCTAATAACTTATAAAAAATGACTATTGGCTAAGCAGAAAAGAAACTAGGAGAAGAAGAATCATTGCAGATATCTTACCATGATCGGATTTTACGAATATCTCTCTGCTAGGTTGACCGGTTGTTGAAATGTCTATGATGTCCGCCAAGAACCGAAATCGGTCTTTCACACATCCACGCAGACTTATATACTCAATGTCGGAATGTTGGGCGGAGTCAAGTTTAATTATAGTATCCATATATTCATAGTCATCCGCAATCTCAAAATCTTGAAATTTAATATACACATTGCATACCTTAAATTAGACAAAAACGTGGCCTGACGGCCCTGAATTCTCTATTGACATGTTTTAATTGGTTTTGTACCCAACCACACCCTCTGGAATTTGATAAAATTGGTATCGAGGGGAATCGGAACGAATGTCGAAATATTTGTAAAATCTGATGATACTTTTTGAAAATTATTTCTTTCGTGGCTCGACTGAGTACTGTTATGTCAATGTCTTATTACATTGATACTAACATATTAATAACAAGCAAACATATTAATAACTTCATACCCGGGTCTACCGAAAGTGCGAAAAGGAACGAAAAGGAACGAAAAGGAACGAAAAGGAACGAAAAGGAACGAAAAGGAACGAAAAGGAAAGTACCGAAAGTGCGAAAAGGAACGAAAAGGAACGAAAAGGAACGAAAAGAAACAATCGTTCCTTTTCGTTCCTTTTCGCACTTTCGGTACTTTCCTTTTCGTTCCTTTTCGCACTTTCGGTACTTTCCTTTTCGTTCCTTTTCGCACTTTCGGCACTTTCCTTTTCGTTCCTTTTCGTTTCTTTTTGCTTTTTTGCTACCGCAAGTGCGAAAAGGAACGAAAAGGAACGAAGTATGAAGCAAACTAAAATAAAATCAATGAGAATATAAGGAACCGGTACTGCGGACGTTAGAAGCCTATGAAACGTGTTTTATTTTAATCAGAAATTGGCAATATCAAATTTTTACGGGGCTGTTTCATGCTGTTGTGTTTGTGTGGCTGAATTATTCTCTGAAGATCAGCGATATACAAGGAAACATAACTGAGATAAGAAAGTAAGGACTAAAATTCAGTTAATGGTGGGTGCTGGATAAATATCGACTAATATACATTTTTAGAATGAGGCAAGATTGTGGCGTTGTTGTTGTATTAGGGTGGCTTCTGTTCTCCCAAAATGGGAGCGCCACATGCAAATGACCTGCGATTGTTTACGTCTAATAGAAGTCCGGTCAGGATGGATATGCTAATAAACTGCTGCCCCACGAGTATGACAGCTCCCCACAACATGGTTTTCTGGAGACTGGAGACATATCTTCTTGCTCGTTCACGACAAAAGAAAAGCTGTGAAAGGATAGACATGTATACATTGTACCAGGGAGTTTTCTTCACGTTGTACCATGAGTATTAATCATTTTGCGGGAAGAAATGGCCAACGTGAGGAATTTGTGCAAAGGATATTGGGAAACTACGGAGAGATCTGGCGGGCGACTCACGTCTCCCGTGCAGGTTCGGCAGAAAATGTCTTTGGAACCAGGCCTCAAATTGAAATCAACGCGGTGTCCCGATTGCCCGGGGCCACTTATAATTTAGGCCGGGACCACTAGAAAACGACTTTGTGACATTTTTGGGACCGTAGAAAAATAACCTACACCAGAATCACAGTACCATTACCTTATATTCCCATCGACTTTATTTCACTTTGCTTCATACTTCGTTCCTTTTCGCCCTTTCGGTACTTTCCTTTTCGTTCCTTTTCGTTCCTATCCAATCTTTTCGTTCCTTTTCGTTCCTTTTCGCACTTTCGGTACTTTCCTTTTCGTTCCTTTTCGTTCCTTTTCGCACTTTCGGTACTTTCCTTTTCGTTCCCTTTCGTTCCTTTTCGCTCCTTTTTGTTCCTTTTCGTTCCTTTTCGCTCCTTTTCGCTCCTTTTCGTTCCTTTTCGTTCCTTTTCGCTCCTTTTCGTTCCTTTTCGCACTTTCGGTACACCGCTCGGTACAACCACTCTTCAACGTAACGCACTACTTAGGTCACTTCAGGTCTTTGACACGCGTGTAGCTAATGTTAAAACGCTTATATCAATTATAGATCCTTCTCTCGCGTTGTCGTACCGAGATGAAAATTCACACAATGCATATAATATATATATATATATATATATATATATATATATATATATATATGCTTCAAAAGTTTAAAATGTGCCAGGCACTAGTGAATCTGTATGAGAGATGCTGGAATTTTGGATTAGAAAAATAAATTCTGGTTAAAAAAATAAGATAAGAGCTTGATTCCTTTAGAATTACTTTCTCCACAGTTGGCTTGATTAAAGTAAAATGATTTTGAATTTCTTAGGCCAAAAAAAGCAAATAATAATTTGTCGATAGCAATGACCTCCAGTGATATGCCACATACCAATTACTAGAGCAACCGGATATTTTGAAAACGGTCATACTTTTTTGATAGCATATATTATTTTTTTGGTCAGTGACACTGAAGACATCTTGTTGGAGAGTAGGTTTTATATCCTGACTTTGAGAATATACAAACTCACCCAAACAAGCTGTTGTTACTCAAACAACATGAGCTACATAAATCGTTTACATCAATTTCGTCTTGAATTGTCAAATATTTGCTTCTTATAGGACTAAAATCGACCTTCATGTCCCTTGCATGTAAATTCATAGTTATGTTTTATTTTACCCTGCGTTTGTCTGTCTGTCTGAGAACAAGATAGCTCAAGAACAGCTGGGTGGATTGGTTTCATACTTGGTGTGTTGGTGGGGTGTGATGAAATCTGGAAGTGATAAGATTTTGGGCCCCCTAGCTGGTTTCCTTGGTACTGCAGCGGAACTTCCGGTTTTGCTATCTCGTGTTCTGAACAAGATATGGTTCCGATTTTTGAGTGTTAGGTAGCTCTTGTGCTCAGGAATAAGTGACATAAGTTTGGGCCCCCTAGCGGCTAGTTTAGGGATAGCAGGGCATTTTTGTCAAAAACTTCTGAAATGGATAAATGAAGAAGGGAACAACGACTTTTCGTGATTTTGGGTATGTAGGTACCTTAGACGATGTTGTACAAGATAAAATACTTATTATGTAAATTTAGTTTACATTAGCATGATTCATGTGAATATTCCATTATAGCAGTTTTTTCAATGTATCTCTTTTAACGGACATGATATGATTTTGATATTTGGGTGGTAGATAGCTTTCAACGTCATGACAAAGTGGGGCAAGTTTCAGCCCCCTATCTTTTAATTTTGGAACTGCAGGGGCATTTTTATCAAAACACTCCAAAGAGGATAACTATAGAAAGGAATGACGGATTGGCATCATTTATAGCTTAGGCAAAGGTGTTCATAATGATAGACATCTTATGCAAATGAGGATTTAATTTGCATAATTAATGAGGAAATCGTACAATTCCATTGTTTTCAATAACTGAACTTAGGTAAATGTAACACATGTAAGTTATAATAGGTGGAATACAAGCAGATATCAAATATGCAAATTAGGAACTGATTTGCATAATATATACAAAAATAGCAAATCCACTTATTGACTAATGATGGGAATTTTATACTTGTGACATGTGTACGTTAGTCAATGATGAACATCACCATGCATAAATCATGTAAATAGTTATTGCATAAAATTTACAAAAGCTCTAAATATTTCATGGAGGTATGAGGTCGCCGAACTCTAGTTAGAATAAAAAACCTTCTCTCCAACAAAATCTCTTCAATGTCACGGACTGTTATCTGAAACGTCTGACCGTTGCCAAAATCATTATCCATTTGCTTGAGTAAGTGCTATTTGGCGCACGATGACTACGTGTTAACGTACTGTTATCCATATCATGCCATTGTTAATGTACCAATTTGCCAACGTTAACACCAATCGTTCACAAATTAATTTGTGCCCATAAATCATGTAATGTAAACTACATTTGACATGTCGTCGGCGCTTGCATAGTGGCAATGCCAAGCAGTGACAGCCAGACACCGCCTGTCAAATTTGAAATATTTATGGCACGACGGAGTCTTTATTTTGGCACATCTTCAAAACCGTCTGGGTCCAAATATGTCTATCACATGATCGTTTCTGGCAGCGAATCAATTATACAATACCTATTTAGCTCACCAAAAGTCATTGCGATGGCGATTCTCCGGCTCGTGCATACGTGTTGGAACTTGACCCTTAGTAATGTCCTTAGAAAGGGGTAACATGAGGTTGTCTGGAAAATCACAAAAACTTGAGCGGCAGAATGGCCTCTAATTTGGCAGACGCTCAGACAAGGTGTCATTTTTCCCAGCATATGAAACGTTGGAATGAATCTAGCACGTTAATGTACGCTCGGTACGTTCAATCGTTTTCATATTCATTTTTTTGTGTTTCTAGTAGTGAGTGCTAGCAGTACAACGTACGATCTGCATGCAGACAGAAAACACAAGTAAATCTAAAGGGCACAACCAGCCGTACTTGCAGTTTGTCCACACGTTATTTTGGGAGGCCACGTCCGCCACGTATTTCTGAAAACGTTCAGGCTGTATAGGGCAGGCGCGTCGCCCGTACTGGCACGTACGAGGGGCGAACCTGCAGCGCGATGGCACACAAAGTTTTTCCTGCACGTGAAGCATTGATATGACGGCGTGTCTGCGTGCCTCAAAATCAGTCGGATTTCCTATGAGTCCGTACGGAGGCGGTACTTACCACTTACGGATCCAAAAAGATTGCCTACGTTTTGGCACGTAGACAACACATATTTGCACGTACGGCGGGTTGTGCCATTGGCTTAATTAAGGTGGGACCGTGTGCCGCAGGCGGCACGAGTATTCAATTCATTACCCAGAGGGTCTTACACAACTTTTGTCACTTCACTCAGGAGAAAACGCGAGTTCCTAGCTTTGGTTAGGACCGTCCCTCGGATAGGACTTTAAATGGACGTCCTGTGTCTGAGAAGAGCCACACCTCCAGAACCCACAACATAAGGTTATAGAAAAGTTTAAGAGTCCTTCTCGGTGTGAGTGGATCAAATAAGTTAGTCCGGATATCCAGCATGAACTGTTTAGTACAGTACAGATCTTAGTGTTACACCATAAGGTTATTTACTGAGTATGCAAAATAAACAAAGAAAACGAAGAAATCGTTTCTGTCGAAGAAATCGTTTCTGTCATTTTTTCTCTACTAGACTACATGCCACCATTTAAAACAATGTTACCATGATTGACTTCAAAGTTACCGAGCAGACACGTAAGAGTGGATCATTTTTGGACCGTTGAAGCCAGTACATTGCACACGGATTACTGCAACTTCGGTTAATTGCACGGAATCCCCGAAATCCCGAATCGGTGCTGTCCAGATGAATAACTACGCATTGCTGAACACCCGGATAATTGCATGAAATGCACTGGTCAATGGGGTGTGCTGTATTCAAGTTGTTTTTCCATTGCGTCTCGCCAAGTGTCGCTTCTGTTATCTTCCGTATGATAGAATGAGGGGTTGCGCAGGTGGCAAGCAACACATTCCTCGGATAACGAATGCGCACAATGTTCTATTTGTTATCATGGCATATCACTGGCTTACCCAAGCGCCACCCAGAGTTCTCTGTTTACCCAAACATACCACAGGACTGAGAAGATGATCCGTTGAAATCACCACCATGTGGTATAAATGTCATAAATGGAAGAGTCTGTGTTCTCGAACACATCAAAACGAATCAATGTGACCTTCCCAGACCATGACACTCAGGATAAAGTAATCCAAGCCTCCGCAGCAGACAATACTGACTCCATGTTTGTCTATGTCTATGTTCTGGTATGTGTATATGCGATTATATGTTGATGTGTGTCCGTAGTGACAGGAAGTGAGTGAAGAGAGACGACCACATGTCAGACTTTCAGGTGTGGCATACAGGAAGTACAGTCAAGGTCAAAAGGTCAATGGGAAAGGCTACTTATTTACGGGGATGTCTAGTTTTTAGTCTGCTCGTTACATGTCCCTCTGTTGTCTTTTTTATCACAGCAATATATTTCCATGTGCTTGTCACATTCGCTTTATAGTGAGAGGACTAGACACATGTTAAAGAAAAATTGTTTGCATAATCTAGTATATATCATGGCGTCGTCAGATCTTTAAACACCTGTCATTCGGCTCATCATCATATCATATCATATCATATCATATCACATCATCGGATAGGAGGCAGTTTGCCTGTGAAATCCGCTTCTATCATGTTCTGTTTCAAAATCATGTTTTGTTTTCCGACTTCATATCAGCCATCTAAATGTTCTCGGTTATATCATTTAACAAGGTTGGAGACTGCTAGCAACCGGTGACAATAAGAAAACAGGCCAAAATTTTAGCTTAAGAGCCTGCTATGAAATTAAGAAGCTGTGAGTCTGACCAAGGTGTCTGCTATCATGGGGATTACTTGCCAAAGTAGATATCCGGAGAACGCAATTACACTTGACAGGTGTCCAAATGAATTTTGGCGAGCGAAAAGAATCACACTGCGTGAAAATCCCCAGTCGCAAGTAAGCACAGCTGCTGATGATTAAGTTCGGCTAGCTAGGCTAACAATGAACATGGCTCGTGCAAGTGGCCTCAATTGGTCTTTTCACCTGGGCTGCATGTCTATCTGACTCACAGGAGGGTGGCCCGATCCCATTGTTAATTATATCCAGCTTATCTACCTTTGCCAAGGAGGTTGTGTTTTCCATGCAGTCTGTGTGGTTGACAGTTTGTGTGTACTTGTGTGTGCTTCGACAGTATAACTCGAGAAGTTGAGGACGGATATGCATGATATTCTGCATGTTTGGTAAAGGTCTGGAGATAATGAACGTCAAATTTGAACACGCGACTCCTATCTGCTTTGTATGGTACTGCAGTCGAACATCTGGTCCTTGATATATATTGTTGATGGTTTTGATTAAAACTGACGACTCACCAATCATGTGTTTCGTCGACGAAATTTTGTCTTCTTTGTTTATTTATATTTTTAAATTCAACTTTTATCAACATTCACATAGCATTGTGCATATCGATGACTCTAGATATTCGAACCTAATATAGAGCATAACCTCGATGACATTTCATGAAGTTTATATAATATGAAGGCCTTACATATGATAATATAACGAGAATGTAAACAGGATGAAATTCGAACTGTCTCGTTGACTGCAAAGAGGCTTACATAAGACTCATGAGCGACCCATGGATGATGAGCTCAAATCGATAAGAAATGTACTTATTCTGACAAAGTGACTGTCTCCTTTGTCAAAACATTTCTAGCTAATTACAATTGTTCAGCTCAAGAGCAAGAAAAAACAGAGCTTCGACTGATGAATGCATCCATGTACGATGTTGAATACGTGTAAGAATGAATGCGTGTAACTCAGTTTATTCTTTTACTGGACAAAATTAGTTTAATCGTTGGTACAAAAATACTCTGTAGATACCAAAAAGTTCCCAGCTTCGATAAATTTACATCTTTCAGGGGTACAAAACTTCAGTTTGAAGGGTATAAAGAAATGTCAAAGATTTGTCCAAAGAGATTGTAAAAAAAATCGAATGTGTCGAATGGAACGCATATTCCCAAAGAGAGTATACTAAGTGTCTTCAAGCAAAAACTAGAACGGTGCCATTTGCAAGCAAATACATCATTTTCACTTTCACATGGCCTAGCCTAACAAACGACTTACTCAAACACAGTCTATGCATGGTGACCAGCCCCTCCAGCTCTGACCTGCCACTTGCTACACTATGTAATCCAACGCCACATTTTGTCAGCAACTTTACCAATAACCATGGTGACAGCCTGCTGGTCCCGGTCATTGACCTTATTTGTTTGGAGATGATGATGATGATGATGATGATGTTTGGAGAAGAAGAGGAAGCCGAGCGAAAGCAATATGTTTCCCTTCCGTGGAAGTAAACATAACAAAATATTTTGATACTACTCGCTTCTACTATGATGATTACACATGCTTTTTCAGTATTTGTGTACTTTCCGTGTATGGTAACGTGTTTGGTGTGAAACGGGTTTGGCAATTAGAACTTTCCAAAAGGTTCTAACCGACACAAGGCTTTGCGGCTTCATTATTTGTCTGCACGATCTCAGACAAGATACCAGAGGTCATCACATTCCCATATGCCAATATCAGTGCCACTAGTCAGACAGAAGATTCGCTGTGCTTGGTTGGATGGTTGTGTACTATAGGGGTACTGTACGATGCACTAATACGCTATCTCAGTTCTTAAACACTCTGGTGACATGCAGATAAGTATTATCAAAAGCGTTTCTACACCGGTGCCTTCGCACATCTTGTTCGGTTTGGCCATTCTAAAACTTGAAGCAACCAATATTAAGATTTTTTATTGTTATTGTTATTGTTATTGTTATTTTCATTTTCATTGTTATTGTTATTATTGTTGTAGTTGTTATTGTTGTTGTTGTTGTTGTTATTGCTTTTGTTTTTGTCATTGTCATAGTTATTGTTATTGTTATTGTTATTGTTATTGTTATTGTTATTGTTATTGTTATTGTTATTGTTATTGTTATTGCTATTGTTATTGTTATAGCCGATTATTCTCTCTTCTCAACCAGGATCTGAAATGCAAGGAGCTTGCAGTTGGCGGAGATCGCAAAGGTCAGCCATTGCACAGAGCCTAATACGACAGTAATTGCCCCGTCCGTGGCCTTTGAACTGTAAGGACAACTTTATGCTGCACACTTACACACTAACAAACATAGAGAAAGGGCAATAGAAACATAACCTTCATAGCGAAATTAATGATGATGATAACAACTCTTGTTAATGTGTTAAACGCTCTTCAGATAATCTAATGATAGAAGCAGTGGTCCACAGCAGACCTATCTTTTGCTATTTCTTGATGCAAAATAATTTGGCGTGACAGTCCAATACTTGGTCGGCCAATTAGATGATAACTTGAACAAATGGGTCGTGATGTCAATGTGATGGAAGTATACCTTTTTTTGCAGTGAGAGTGCACACGAATAGAGCTCGCGTCGTTTCATAGGTCAATGTTTGGAGGCATTTGATTTTGAATGGTGTTTTTGTTGTAGCTAAATTTTGCTAACATCAACGGCTTTATTCATAACGGAGGGTCTGCATGCTCTTTTACGTAAGGCGTAGGCAGCCTATTTTTATTTCCCGTAATTCGAAGGGAAAACCATCTTATCAACATAATAGTGTGCAAATCTTAGATAAATGACCTATGCGCACCAGCCCCAGAAACTCCAAATCCTTGAGCTTGTTAGCAAAATGTGTATACCAACAAACCAGTTTTAAGATTTTCATTTCAGCTGCTAGGAATCACAAGGGCGAGTATGAACCACAGGAAGTTCTAAAAACCTTCGGCACCAAGGGTATGCCGAATATTTGGCACTGAATTAGAAAAATCAATTTGTGTTCCAAACGTAATACAGGCAAGTGCAGGAGAAAACTTCTGCATTTTGACATGCATTTGTCAAGTTCAAGATGCAGAAATAACGTTAACTTATCCACTACCGTCAAAATAATTCTGCGCCAAACACAACACAGTCTCAATGGCCATAGTCAAAAACAATTCCACTGCTGTCACGGAGGTAACATAACGTGATAGAATTGAACTATACAATGTTGTGAAGAAGCCAGCAACCATGCAGTGAATTCTCAGTGTCGAACAGTCAGTAGGTACCAGTCTGAATAATGAGACCGTTGTAACGTGCTTGAGCTATAGGCACCTCGAAAAACGGGACCCTCATTTTAAAGGGGCATTCCACTCCAGAAGGGAGTATTGTTTTCCAATAGATAATGTGTCAATGAATACATAATCAGCCGAATTTTGTGGAATTCACCTTGGGATGAATTACGTGATGTGTGTTTTATAAAACAATAATGACACTCACTAAACCCTTGCAGATCCTACCCATGCATTCCCTATACGTATAGACACTTTGTTTATCGTACATATTTTCGGAATAAATGAGGTACGCTAAGCACACCAAGAAGGCAAATTGCTCATAAGATAGCAAAGAATACAAGAACAAGACGAGATTTCTTAGCGAACCTGAAATTAGTTTGGTAACCTTACCTTAAAGTTTTGCATTGTATTCAGCTATAGGATTAATTCAATTAGAGGGTACTTGGGGAGTTTAGTAGAACATTGAATGCTTTTGAGGCATGTGGAGTAACTGGGTACTTTATCGTATAATGTGAAGTAGTATGCAGTTATCACTTCCTAAAATTGATATCTATCGGAAAATAACACTCCCGTGTGGAGTGGAAATTGCCCCTTTAAGTCCCTTCCGACAGACAAATGCAGCCCCAACCGAGATACGTATACCCTCCCCGGATTCGAACCTGGTTCTCCCAGTTACCAACTAGTTGGAACCAGGTGTAGGCTGGCTATTATAAAGGTAAACATTTTATATCTCTTGTTTCTTGAATCTGTTTCTTATCAATATCCTTCAGTGATCGATAAGTTTGAAATAAGGTGAAAAACTCAAATTCCGAGACACAATTACATAGTACGAAGCCTTTTTCCAGTATCCACCGAATTTCTAATTGTTCACTGCAGTCACTGCTTTCCAGTCAACGCCCCTTTGAAAATCATTAGGTAATTGGAGAGAAACACAAGGGTGGACTGTGGGCAGAGTTAGCTGAGTGGGTCTTATTCTTTTTGCGATGAAATCTTCTATCACTACAATATAAGAACTTGACATTCGTAATGATTCCCTACAGCGATATAACAACAAAGTGGCGCAGATCAGAGAGTAAAGCTTTGAAACTTGACAGAATTTGAACCAAGGTCTTTGACCGCAAGATGGCAAATATCTTACATAAGATGGCAATGCTGTTGTATAAGACAAACCTGGTCATTGACCCAAAAACTCTTGAGGCCTAACCAACCCGGGAGATGGGTAGGACATTGTTCAGGGCACGTTCGGCGCTAAAAGATAGGCGCGGCCCAAAGTTGTTTTTCAAGTTTCTGTCCAATGATAGAAAACATCACGTCGACACGTCCACTGCTATTGGTTCGTGCTAATAAAGATTATGCTAATAAGGGCCCTGATAAGGGCAAATTTGCTATAAAAGACGGAGAGAGCGCGCCGCTTTCCCCACACCTTGGCGACGGGACGACACGAAGCCGACCACATATCAACTGTCTTCAACTTCTAGAAGTCAACTTTTGACAGTGGGTAAAATCTATTGCCTATATCTCTAATTGTGTTAACGGCATATCTCTGTACATATGCTAGTTGATATGACATATGTATGTATATAGAGTTTGTAAGAATACGCATTCTTATATGACTATTTTATTTAGATCTACTTCGTCATCCTGACCCGTACATTTGTGTATACAATGTAGATTGTCGGATGCTCTGTTTTACCCGTAAATTTTGCTCGAACTGATTTGATGTTCTGAAAAAATGTTTGGGGTGACAGAGAGATTTTTTTGTTGATTCAGGATAAGATATGCCATGTTTCTGCACAGTTAAATCGTAGCAAATCCGGCATGTTGAATTAGTGTCAGAGAAAATGTATACCTTTGAAATTCTTACCCTTTTTTCCGTAAAATATTTGGCCGGAGCCCGGTCACGTATGCCTTACGATTGTCGTATACCATCGCAAACTGAATACGCTATTGTCATGTGTATTCACACAGCCTACTTGTAAATTCAATGGCATGAAAATCATGCGAAAGTGCGTTTGTCTATACATTTTCCTTGCTATTACCAGTGCCTTTCTGCCAATCATTAAACCTGTGGTCCAAATGCTCCCGATAACTTTCGACGATTCATTTTCAGCCAAGACCTCCGATCCCCTACCGTCTCCATCTCGTTGACGGTGATTTCTAAGATATTTCTTACCAACCAAAGGACAAAATGGACGCTATTTCTTAGCCATTCCAATTCACTTCTCAGAAGATTCTTTATTCACTTAAAAGTTGATCTTTAATAACGAATTTTTTCCTTACGAAACTTTTCCCTCCGTCCAACTGTTCCCCGCCCGTCTAGTTCGTGCGTGTCTCGGAAAAATACTTTGATCAGTTTTGGCACACCGGGCCGGGAAAATCTTCTGTCCACGGGTAAGGTGTCCAAAAACAGCCCCGTATGATCGCATGACCGTAAACAGACACACCCTGGCTATAGTATTGTGGCTATTGTACAAAATTGCCGTTCTGTTGTAGATGCTTTGCTTTTTCGTAGCTTTCCTGAAATTGCGAGAGTCGTGCATGTGTTCTGTCCCAGCTTATTTGTATATTCTATGGCATCAAAATCGCACGACGGTCAACTATGAATACGACCGTACCGTCAGTTAGTCCCCTCACATTTCCAAACAGCGGCCTGGTGCCCAATTTTCAAACTGCTGTTCCCAAATCCTCCCGACATCTTTCGGCAACCGTACATGTATTCCTTTTCAGCTAAGACCCCCAAATTCCCTACATTCGAGTTCTAAGATATTCCGTGCTTCCCCAAAGACGAAATGGACGCTAATCTCTGTCTGTTGCATTCAATTTCCATGAGACTCTTCATTCGCTTGGAAGCTAATAATGAATATAGAAATGTCTCCTCACAAAACCTTTCCCCCCACCCAACTTTTCTCGCCCGTCCAAACATAGGCGGTAGGCCAAGGAATTGTTGTCGCGCCTCGGAAAATAGTTTTATCAGTTTTGGCACACCGGGAAAATCTTCTGTCCACGGGTACGGTGTCCAAAAACAGCCCCGTATGATCGCATGACCGTAAACAGACACACTCTTGCTATAGTCTTGTGTCTATCGTACAAAATTGCCGTTCTGCTGTAGATGCTTGGCTCTTTCGTAGCCTTCCTGAAATTGCGAGAGTCGTGCATGTGTTCTGTCCCAGATTGTTTGCATATTCTTTGGCATCAGAATCTTACCATCAAAAAAAAAAAAAACGGTCAACTATGAAGACGACCGTGCCGTCAGTCAACCCGCGCGCCATACGTGCAAATCGTGACGTGCTGTCTACGTGCCAGAAGTGGACAATCTTTTGGGATCCGTAAGTGGTAAGTACCGCCTCCGTACCAACTCGTAGGGAATCCGACAGATTTTCGAGCACGCAGACACGCCTTAGAACTTTACAGGCAAAACTTTGTGTGCCATCGGGCTGCGGACGTGGCCTCCCTAAAAACGTAAGGACAAATTGCACGTACGGCGGGTTGTGTCCTTTGCTTAAGCATTGAATCTTCTCACATTTCAAACCTTGGCCCGGCGCCCAATTTCCAAACTCCTGTTCCCAAGTCCTCCCGATATCTTTCGATGACCGTACATATTACTTTTCATAGAAATTTCACAATGTACTGTGTTAATGTTGTTTTTACAACGTGTTTGTCTTATGACACCAGGAAGACTACTAAATGCTAGTATACTCACTTAAATGGGGATCTTTTTAATAAACTTTTGAATAAATGTCAACTCACAAAGCCTTTCCCCCCATCAGCTTTTCTCGACCGTCCAAATGCAGCTTCTGCGTGCCACGGAAAAATCTGTTGTTCATTGGACTATACGGTGTCCAAACAAGGCCCTGCTCACATTCTTCGCACGACCATCGCAAGATCCGATTCTTTCTTTCTTGACAATGACACGATTCATTACACCGAGTCAGAGAAGGCAACTCGTGCTAGCCCATATAGCATAGTATTAAAGTCTTGTATCGGTCGTACAAAATCGTCGTTCTGTCGTAGCCAGATCCTTGGGATCCACGTACGGCGGGTTGTGCCCCCAGCTCAATCGCCGCACTCCACGACAAGTTGGTACTATATCTGAACGCTCAGGCCGGGTTGCGGGTGCGGGTGGTGGGTTAAACAACAACAACAAAACGCGTAGACTACTTGAAAACTCTCAAAAAGACTCTCAAAGCAAACTGGGTACCATGCATCTGCTCGAAGATCCACATTTTGTCACTGCATGAGGCAATGGTTTTAACTCACATTGCGAACCGTGTCGTGCGTCGTCCTCAAAAACAAGCTTGCGAGCCAGAACTGAAAACAGTACAGAACTGTAGGAAGTCTGTTTACACTGCTGAAAGTAAAACATGACGTTTCTGACCCAATGAAGATGCACTATAAGGTGATTATTGGCAGACCTGTTGGACGGACCTGAGCTTCATGGTTCACTTGGGTTCACAGCATTACACATGGATTGCCATCATCCATTGTAGCTTTAACCGCTCCTCAAATCCACCCGAAGGTATATTGCCAGGGTACGATGGCCCAGAAAGACAACTCGCCGTTGCATACACCAATGAGAATATGGAAAAGCTTCTATCGTTCACAAACCATTTTGAGAGCTACGCCCATGGCATTTTGCGGCACTACTATTTTGTGGCACTGTTGAAATAATTGAGTACAGTTTTATATTCTCCTTATTTGGGAAAAAAACTTAAAGTGAATGATTTACCATCATGTCATTTTTTTTTCTTCAGACTCGAGGCGTTTCCTCCAGTGGTTATCTGAGACGACAAGTCGAAAATGGTAAATTTCTGCACTATATTATGTTATCACTGTCACATCATCAGTTTCAACCTGTTAAAAAGCTAATAAGAGTTAAAGGTTGCCTTTGTTTCAAAATCTCTTTGTGGCTAAGTGTTTCTGTACCTTTTGTATTTTAATTAGAAAGCAAAGAACTGTTCCTAATATTTTAAAATTCGAGTACAACATGTAGAAACATGTCCATTGTAGTTAGGGTAATACGAATAGAAATCACCCGTTTTTCTATATAGCTGTTGTTGATATGTAGTAGTTTGTATTAATCAGACACGATGCTTTGATTATGATTATAGCCTCTTCCAAAGACCCACGAGTTGCACATCTTTGGTTCCTTCAATGGTGTTGAGTTTGACATGGTTGGTCGCGGCATCGGCAACCCTAATGAGGTAAAGTATGTTATATCCTGACTTCTATCGGGCAAAAAAAAAACTATTTCCAATAGGCTGGGTATTTTCTAGTGTATAACAAACCACAAAAAGGCTTTTCGAATTATGACTTGAATATCATTTGATGATGGATGATGTACGAAGTCTGAACTTAGTATGGATGGCACTGTAGTGATGAGATTATCATTTATTAGCAAATTAACTCGCCAGGAAACAGTTTTGTAAACACCTTAGAGTTTGTAAGTCTTGCAAACTGTCGAGATTTCGTGAGGCCATCTATACGATGCAATTCAGGAAATTGTGGAACTGAAACAATAATGGTTAGAATAAATCACATCGCTTTTACGGCCCTTTAGAATGAAGAAAACAACCAATTAAATGCACATTCGAATTGCGTATAGAAAAGAATCGTAGCCATATATCTGTGTCATCCTTCTTCTCGCTTAAATGCTCGAGTTGATGAGAAAAAAACAGTTTGACCAAGTTTATTTCGGTTTAGTATTTAGCTTTGATATCGATATTTTCTACTATCAAGTGATACATGTACATATATTCAAAGATGAACATACATTGTTAGTTTTCGTACATCGGAAGTCGATGAGGACCTTGACTTCAATTTTTTCAAAGATAAAGTTACATTAATACATTGTAAATCGAATTTCAATTACGAACGCCATTTTGAAATGTGATCCCGCGAGAGTATTGTACACGTTAAACGTGACGAGATCTCTCGAGAGCTCGCACGAACACGAGGCCGAGAGCGTTCCCGCGTCTCTCAGACAGAGGTGATCTGCACAGACGGCTACATCCAGCCAGGAGGCGCTCCTTAAGCTCCACATATATGCTCTCAGGGGTAAAAGACACGATTGGGCTTGATATCGTCCGATTAGTCTTAACTCTATTCCTCCACCTTCAGGGGTCTGAGGAACTTAACGCGAAGTTCACCAAGGGTCCCCTCATGTTCTCCCCCTACATCCTGGCCCCTCACCTCGGGTACGCTTACTACCAGTACCTGCCCTTCCCTGACGGGATGTCGCCTTTCCAGGCCGCCATGCACGACGGCTCGGGGTGAGTGATAGAGGCTTTATTTTATAAAGACGTTAATGCTTATGCTCTTGCGAACTAAGACCTAAGGTAGTTTTAAATGTAAGGAGAGATGAATTTGTTAGTACAAAATGATGCTTATGAATCGAGACTTTCTGTATCTTTTTCTTTTTTACTTCAACCACGAGGGAGTTCCAATGACCGTGTGTTTTCTACATCATCATAACGCCTCACGGTCAGGGTAAGGGTCAAAGGTCAGTGTTAATGTGTTAGCAACATTCCTTCTGTTTGTTTATTGTCTGTTTTAGCTATCAAGTGCATCGCACGATTCAGTATGAAGACGGTGCCTCCGTGACTGCCCACTACCGCTACACCTACGAGGGAAGCCACATCAAAGGGGAGTTTCAGGTAACAAATTATAATGCAATTTGTGAACGAGAAAATTGTTAGACATAGCTGGGCTTCTCAACACTGATGTCTTTGCTTCGGTTGTCGGTGTTTTTTTTTTTTTTTTTTTTTTTCAAAAGAGTGGTACTAGTTTTCGTAATTTCTATACTTAAACCTGATTATGAATGCTGATCCAAAACATTGAATCCAAAGAAACTGCTTCTCAAAACAAAATAAACTCTACGTTTTAAACTCATGGCTACTGAGCCTAAACATTGCATTTAAAAAAAGGCTATTAAAACGCCTTTGTTAAGACCTAGTAGTAATTTGAATCAACTTGACATACGTAAGATTAAGATTCCACAATTTCTCGTCTGTAAACATCGACATCGAGCACTGATTATGTTGACTGATCTGCTTCAGGTGATCGGGACCGGATTTCCTCGTGACGGTCCTGTGATGACCAACCAGCTCACCGCTATGGACTGGAGCGTGACCAAGATGCTGTACCCGAACGACAAGACCATCCTCAGCACTGTCGACTGTAGCTACACGTACGTACGAGATTTTCCTCATGCACCTGCAGTTCGGAATTTTAATGCTAGGCGATCCAGATTTTTTCACTTCTATCATAAGAGTTATCTACGACTCCAAAACAGTGACCATAGATTTATCAAAACCGGGATTTCCGCTGCGGGACCATCTAAAGCCGACAGGGGGCCCAAAATATAACTATTGCAAGGTCTCATGATATCCTTTTTTAACTTGAGGCAAATTAACATCTTATGTTAATATTCACTAACACTAAATACATCGGTGGCAAGCAATGGCAACATTTAACCCTATTCAGACCGGGGGGGGGGGGCTTTTGAGGCCCGCGCTAACTTCGATGTCCTATAACGCCAGAACGGCTTACGCTAGAGCCACCAAATTTGGTGAGTTTTCCTAAAATATTGTTGGCAACAATTTTACGAAGTTTGACAAATTTTCCATTTTTTCTTGTTGCCATGGCAACCGTTTGTTGACAGGCAGTTTTGCCAAAAATCACTATTTTTGGTTCTAACTATGTATTTTTCACATTTATTTCCTATATTACTGCGATTTTGTTACATAAATAAAATCTTATATTATTCAGCATATCTTTCATAATTATATATGCATAAATTATGCTAATTTGATGACGTCATCAGCCCAAAATCCAAGATGGCGGACCGAATGGCCAGATCAAGAATAACAAGCTAATTTTCCCTTAAAATTTGTAACTACCTGGTATTTTTTCATCAAAAACCATCTAAATGAATGAATTTAGTCTATTTCCATTGCCCTTTGTGATTATTTGTTGCAAAAATAGTATTTTCAAAAATTCAAGGTGGTGGATATAATATGGCGGAGCCCAACTCGTATCTCAGATGTGCATGACGTCATGTTATGACGTCATATTGACGTCATTGATGTTGCTATTGGCAACACAAGTCGTAATGAATATTATTATTCTGTTATCTGCACTTGTTGTTACATTTTTGCAGCATAACTTGAAGTTTTCTGAGAATACCCATTTTTCATGGGTTTGGCCAATGTAATCAAATTGATGACGTCATAATTACGTCATCTTACGTCAACGTAACGTCAAATGTCACATACTTGTCAAATATTATGTCAAAATCATGTCCAGAAAATTTGGTGGCCCTACGGCACGTCGTTTTAGAGTTATAGGTCTTAGAAGTGGAGGGCCTCAAAAGCCCCCCCCCCCGGTCCAGGGATGACCAAAAAAGCCCGGTCTGAATAGGGTTAAAGGTAGTCAGCTATCACCGTGATGTTACCTTTACTGGAAAATGACTTCATCCAGTCCAGTCCAGCAACGTGTTATAATAACTTATATTGGAATATTATAGACACGCCAGATCCTTATCCCTAAACCGCCATCAGCACCAAAATTGTAATGAGTTTTAAACATTGTTAGTTTTAATAACGAACCTTGAATTGATGCTTTACGTGCACACACCAACTCAATTGATAAAATCAACAAATATATTTATTCATTATAATATTCATGCTATACGTCTTATTTGTATTGTTTATGTTACAATGTTTTTGTGAATAGCAATTATGTAACGTTACACAATGTGAACAAGCCTGATAATTCGGCTTTCGAGCCGCAAGTTGTTTGGCTGTGATACAAATAAACCATTCTCTCTCTCTCTCTCTCTCTCTCTCTCTCTCTCTCTCTCTCTCTCTCTCTCTCTCTCTCTCTCTCTCTCTCTCTCTCTCTCTCTCTCTCTCAATTCAGGCTTACCCATGTGCCTTGAAAGTGGTGCTACAATAAAGTTCAAAGTTCAAACACCGGCACCGTCTCCCACCACCTCCACCACCAACCCAATCCTGAAGAAAGATGTCGGATGCCTCTAAAAGCTCCTCACCAACCATCTTTGAGTCGTGTTTCACAGTTTGATTCTCTATAATCGGTATTACATTGTGTCCTTTCTTTACAGCACCACCGCGGGCAAACGCTACCAGAGCAAAATGCGTGAAAACAACACCTTCGCCAAGCCGATGGCCGCCGACATCCTGCAGAAGCAGCCGATGTTCGTGTTCCGTAAGTCGGAGCTCCAGCACTCCAAGACCGAGCTCACCTTCAAGGAGTGGCAGAAGGCCTTCTCCGATGTGATGTGAGCATCCAGTGTGTAACATTTGACTGAAAACACCCTAAGAAGCATCATACATTATTTTCTTAAGCTTCTGGCCAATACTGCAGTAAAAAGAAAAAAAGCCATATTGTCTTGGGAGAACTGGACAAATCTAACACTTATGAAACTTTTTCCAACCGGACTGTAGGCTTCATTTAGTTTGTTTGTAAATGCTCAGCAATCAGCTATAAATTTCTGACATTCATACTTTAACAAGAAAACACTTCACCGACAGTGAAGGTACTGATACCATTTCCAAAAGCCACTGTTTTGAAAGGGTGTTGAAACAGTCAAATGTAAATCTGAATGGAGGCTTTGCATCGTTTCTACGCATACTAATATGAGTACTGCGGTGAATAAGAGCTTTCGCTATGTTATAAATTTATATACAATAGAGTCTTATGTGGTTAACAGAATTGCTTTAAGAGTTTTCCTTTAGTATGGAACGGCATTTTCTTGTCCATGTAGAAGTAGTAGATTGTTTTCCACCATACATATTCATCTATCCAAATATCAAAGAAATGATCGCCATTTTGAAACTTGCTCTCGCGAGAGTACAGTCTGATGACGGGAATATGCGTGAGGTTGAATCATACAGAGGCTTGCTGCGTCTATGGAAATGGATCTGGAAATAAGATGCATAATTCCCATTTTGTATCACCTTCAGACAGCTATATAAATATATAAACCTCTGATTAATTCTGGCTAGAAAAGATCTGGTTTGTACTAACCCAACGATAAACAACAGTAAAGCTGAATATGATCTGAATGTGACCATTTCAGACAATACGTATATTCGTATATCACTTCATATACACAAAACAAAGGTCTACTTCCAAGCATTGTTAGTGTTGCTCTACTTCTTTGCTTATACTAATAAAGGCTCTGGGTACTATTGCATATATTGTTCCTCATTATCTTGTACAAATGCACTATTGACTATGTCGTGTACGATATAGTACCTTCAACATTAGGTACAGAGCTGCATATTTTCAGCGGTTTATCGATGTCACAGAGACAAACATTTCTTTAATTTTAATGAGAAAATCGTCCAGTTTCAAAAGTGAAAGTAGTACGAGATATTAAACTAGAATTATGAATTAATCAAATGTTGTTTGCCTCTAACTATGCACAGATAGCCCAATGACTCATAATGAGATCCATCCAAAGGATATTAAAAATTAGAGATCATGGAAGGATATTAATAAAGAAAGGAAACTAAAAGATTCTTTGAAACATCAGAGCTATGAAATGTGCACTCTTAGGGGTAAGGGGAAAGAGCGGTATATGTATATGAACCCGTATATGATGTTGTATACCAGTACACCCCCTTGTGCGGCCCCACCAATCCAACATGGACCGGGAAGTCGCGCCTCCTGGCGTAATACTCTGAAATCCCACATTCACACAACGCTTTGAGTACAAACTCTCGAGTGTTCACAGTGGCTTGATGTTTGGGTTTGAGTGGCCTAGCAGACACAGCTAGAGTGCAAACATAAAACCACTGTGAACATTTCTGGAATTAGAATACAGAAACAACGTACAAAACTGTATTGTTAACCTTCTCTCTGCTGCCTAACCTGTAACCAATAGCGAACTGGTAGCTGAACAGCTCAGGGCTCGAAATACCACCTGCATATGCAGGTTAGAGCAGGTAAAATTGGAGATGTGCAGGTATTTCTTGTGTCTTCCTGCAACTAACCTGCACTGCTCCAATATTATACTGGGCTCTATACATAAATTTTCTTTCTTCTTGTTTGCTTTAGATATAAGCCACATTGACGTTTAGCACCTATTAAGTAGTAAAAAAAAAACAATGGTTCCTAAACAATTCTAGTATAATTCATGATTTCTAAACTCAGAGTGGTGCAGGTAAAATTTGTCTGGTGCAGGTAATTTTCAATGTTACCTGCACTAGTGTAGGTATGCAGAAAAAACGATTTCGAGCCCTGCAGCTACATGTACTTCAGTGTGCTTCAGATTATTACAGGTTTAGTACACGTGCCAAATATTGGTTACTGTAAATGCAGAAACGTTCGCAGTGGTTTTTATGTGCGCGGTTTTTGCCGTGGCCTCTTCACCGCAAACTTAAAACCACCATGAACATTTATCCGTTATAGTATTTGACTATGTACAGTCTAATGATGCTACCGCGAACTTAAAACCACCACGAACACTCCATTTTCCCGCTACCGCGAAAGTAAATCCCGCGGAATAAAATGCATTTACAGTATTATGTCAGGTAAGGTCAGTCTAGCCACAGGGCTGGTGATCATTATTTCAGGTCCGGTCATTTTTTTAGATGGCAACAACTGATCTGAAAATAGTGGTTTTGTCTGAAGGAAGGATGACCCTTTTTTGTTGGCTATGACTGAGTATGACCTTATTGAGTCAATATGAACAATGTCATTAGTCCATTAGCAGCAAATTTTGTTCAAAGAAATCTGATTAATCATCGTTCATAAGCTGTACGTTTCTACGTCCTTGGTGAGAAAAGTCAATGCGCAGAAATTTCAACTCAAATGATCTCTGATCCGGTAATTACAATGATTTGATCTATACCTCTTTCCAATTATCATTCCACAGTAATAACATTTAGGTGTTTGAACAACTTGTTTACTTGATAGTTGATATATAGACCTTAAGGTTACACTTAAGGGTCATCTAAGTCCTTTGAACTGGTGAACAGAAGAATATTTGCATAATATGTCATGCACATAGAAGCAGTAGTGTTTGATGTAATTGTATTGACAACTAGTAGACATTTCATTGTTTTTCATATATGATTAATAGACAACACATTGAAAAATGAAGAACAGAGCTCGGTTTGCAAATGATTTATTTATGATAATTATTGCAAATTACTTATTTATTTATGTATGACATGCACAAATGTAAGAGGTTGAATGTGTGTACTAGTAAATACCTCGATTTAGTCATCTACTGGACACAATAAGTTTAATTGTTATTAAACTAGTTTAACTGTAATATCCAACACAAAAACTTTCGACTGAACAGCACCAGTCTTTGACAAGGAACGAACAAACCACTGCTGTCGTTACTAGTGCTGTACAGTCGGAAATTTGGGTGAGTCCAATTTTTGGTGGATATTACAGTCAAACAAGTTCAATAATGACTTCTACCAACACAGATGAACTTTCAGGTTCAAATTTCCAGCATTGATACATTTACATCTTTCTGGGATATGATACTTCAGTGCTTTCCGAAGGGTAATACTATGAAGAAATATCAAAAGAGCTAGGCCAGATTGTAAAAAAAATCAATGTGACTAATACAATCCGTACGTTTTGTATTTTTTTCAAGCTGAAAACTTTTTATTCTTTATGTTTTGGATTAGCCCTTATCTTTACCCCAACCATTTTACAATTTTTATTTTTACATTTTTCACCCTGTCGCTCCATATTTTTTATGAAAAAATCCGTGAACCAATAAATTAAATTGGTGTGGCCAAATAAACTAACCCGAATAAAAAGTAAATTAATTTCAGGCACCGCTAGGAATCACAAGGGCAACTAAGATCTACAAAATATTTCTGGTCTTAAAACCTCCGACTTAAGGACATAGGACTTATTTGGCACGGGATTTAAAAAAAAAATGTGTACCAAAATTAATAGAGGCAACTGCAGGAGAAAACGTTACAATAGACAACTGTCATTTTTTTTTCTGTTCACATTGGTACGCAAATTCTTATTACTTACTTGATTTCATTTATGATTTCGAGTTATATTAGGATTAACGTTGTATAATTGATTTGCCTTATTTTGTCTTAGTTGAATTGCGTTATTATTTGCCGATTCTTGCTGTGTCACCATTTAATTTATATTGTTATCATTTATTGTTATGTATGTACGGGGTTTCCCCCCAGGGATCTTTGAAAAACGCCGGCCAGGCGATATGTACTCCTGGATAGATAAAATAAACAAACAAACAAATTGTAAGTTCAGGTTGCAAAAAGATCATAATATTAACGTTGACGCATTCTCTATCATCATTATAATATTACAACATACTTCTGCACCCGACACAACACAGCCTCACTGACCACATTCACAAATGACGCGTACTTTCCAGTCAACGTTCTTTTGAAAATTAGTAGGTAAAGTTAAATGGTACCATGGCGAGAAAAAAAAACAAGTCTGACTGTGATCAGAGCTGTGTGTGTCTTGCTCATTTTGCCATGAAATCTTCAGAGACATTGTTAAGTATACGTATCATATCACATTGTACTAATTTGATATTCGTAATGATTCCGAGCAGCGATAAGGCAACATAGGGAAGCAAATCAAAGTGTGAAGCTTTGAAACTTTAAACCAAGGTCTTTGAGCGCAACAAATTTTAAACCAAGGTCTTTGAGCGCAGAGATCTTAGATAAGATAGCAATGCTGTTGTATGCGATAGACCGGACCATTGTCCCAAGAATACCTGCGACCATGATGAACGCTAATGAAACGTAATAAGTATAGAGTTCAAATGACTTCCTGAGGACGAGGTCACATTCGTAGTCACGGAATGACAAGACCTAATAGGGCCTTCAAACGGAAATCGAATTAGCAGGAATCAAGCAGAACCAGTCGGAATTAAGTATTTGCAAAATTCATAACACATTCGGGGCCATTCCGAGTGGGAATTCCAAATGGACTTGATATCCCCTTCATACGAGAAGGAATGAGCCAGAATGCCGTCAGAATGAAAATTCTTTTCTATTCCTGGCAATTCGTAGTGTATTCTAGAAATTCCTGCTGCATTCGAGATGTTCCTTTGGCCACATTCGGGCAGGAATCGAAGTGGTTTGCCGTTTCGGTTCTCCATCGAATGAGTTAAGAACGTTTCGAATAATGTTTGAATACCACAAAATGCGGTCAGACTGCAGTCAGAATAGTTAGAATCCACTTAGAATCCACTTGGAATGCCATTCTATATTTCTACACTTCGAATGTACCTCGACAGTTTTTGACATGTCAAAAACTTTCGAGCCAGCAAAAAGAACGGGGACAAATATCTGGAACGCAGTACGAATGTTTAGAATACAGTACGAATTGCGAGGAATTGCCATGAATACAAAAAAAAATTCATTCGGACGGCATTCCGGCTCATTCGTGCTCTCGTGTGAAGGGGGCTTTACAAAAGGCGTTGAAGAGTTTCATCAGTCACGTATAAGTAAGTCAATAGAACGATTCTTCAATCAGATGGAGTGACTTTAGAAAACTTGTGTTAACTTAGAAAAGGCATTAATTTTGCAAATCCTCGGTGACACCTATAGCCGAACATGGCCTCCCGACTTTCCCCTGACCATGGTAAAGAGTGATTCGGGAGCTAGATCGTCGGCTGTGGTCGGCTGGTATTCGGCACGGTTGGCTGGTGTTCGGCTGTGCCATCAAAATGTTTTGAAATTTTCAAAACATTCGGCTGTCTGCGACTAGAAGTCGGAAGGGTTAGATAGTAGTGGTGGCTCAGTCGGGAGTGAGTCCATTGCTATTGGTCCGTGCTATGGATGCATCATGTCATATGCTAATAAGCCTTAGGGCACTAATTAGGGCAAAGCCGGAGAGAGCGCGCCGCTTTCCCCACACCTTGGGCGACGGGACGACAAGAAGGCCGGCCACATTTTTACTCTCTTCAACTTCTAGCAGTCAACTTTTGACAGTGAGTAAAAAATATTGCCTATATCTCTGTACACATGCTAGTTGATATGACAAATGTATCTTATTTATTATTACTATTATTTACTAGACTTTGTACATGTAGTAAGAATACCACTGTGACATTCTTGCATCACTTATTGTACTACTTGATCATTCTGCCCCGTACTTAGCTTGTGAGAGCACAAACGTACAAATAAGAGTCCACATTTATTTGAATATTGACAGCTGTGGGTATATGAGGATTGTCGTTAACATTACCGGATGCTCTATTCCCTGTTTTATCCGTAAATTTTGCTTTATTTGAAGGTCAGAAAAATGTTTTGGGTGAAATGTACAGAGGGCTTTTCAGGTCAGGATATACCATATCTCCGCACAGTACATCTTAGCAAATCGGTCATGTTGCCTTAATCTCAGAGCAAATGTATACCTTTGGAGTTCTTACTTTTTTTCCCCGTAAGATATTTGGCCAGGGCTCGGTTACATATGTTGGAGGCCCTATCGACAAACTTGACGATTTCATGTTCGCAAACATGCATTTCTCTATAGATTTAAGTTCGTACTACCGGTACCTTTCGGGCAATTTTCAAATCTGTGGTCCAAGTCCTCCCCTTATCTTGTGTTCGGCCACCGTATTCATTTTCAGCCAAGACCCCCGTCTTCATGTTGTTGACGGTGATTTCTAAGATATTTATTTTTGACCAAAAGACTAAATCCACGCTATGTCGGAGCCATTCCAATTCACTTTTCAGAAGACTCTTCATTCACTTTAATAGAAGTAGTAGTGGGTAGACACTTTTTCTTTCATTCGCTTGAAAGTTGAAAAGAAACATAGAAATGTCGCAACACAAAATCCAACCCAACTTTTCCCGCCCGTCCGACGTCCAAATGCAGTTTCTGCGTGTCACGGAAAAGTAGTTTGACCTAGCCATGGCGCACGGCGAAAATCTTTTCTTCATGGGACTATACGGGGCTGCTCACATTCCTCGTACGAAAATCGCAAGATCCGATTCTTTCTTTCTTGACAGTGACACGATTCATCACACTGAGTCAGACTAGGCAGCTTGTGCTAACCCACGTAGAATAGTAGTTAAGTCTTGCATCGGTCGTAAAAAGAGTCGTCGTTCTTTCGTAGCCGATTTCTTGGTTCCGTCACAGCTTGCCTGAAAATTTCACGACATCACAATCGTACGACGGTATATGACGAATGTGCCCGCGCATGTACGTAGGTTGGAGTCTCCCTATCTTCAGTTTGACGACTGTATATAATAGGGGTAATTAATAGTGCACCTATATGCTATAATAGTTGTTAGATACTGGTGCCTAGCGGATGTCTATTATTTAGACGTTCGTTGCCCTGTCACTGGACTCTACCGCAGTAGCATATTTTGTGGCCACAATTTTAGAATGTTGGGAACATTTTTTGGTGCTGGAGAATTTTCAACTTGGAAATATTATGAGAAAGAAAATTATGATACCGTTAATTTTGACAAAATTGAGCCACAACGATAACACCGTGTGAAACCAAATACCTCTGAAAATTGACCTATGGAACGACATTTCAATCACTTTGACATCGCGACCCTTTTGTTCTTATAATTGTGTGAGTGGCGGGCGAAGTTATCACCTGACAACCCGAATTATTTTGCATCAAGAAACAACAAAAGGCGGACCACCGGACCACTGCTTTTATTATTTGACGAGCCTTAAACACAGGGTTGTTAGAATCATCATTACCTTCGCTAAGAAGGTACTGTAAATGCAGAAATGTTCGCGGTGGATTAATGTTCGCGGTTTTCGCGGTGACCACTTCACCGTGAATTAATTTAAAACCACCGCGAACATTTTTCTATTGTGATATTAGATTGCAGTCTATGGTGTTACCGCGAACTTAAATCCACCGCGAAAAGTCCTTTTTCCCGCTACCGCGAAATTAAATCCCCGCGAACTTAAAGACATTTACAGTAATTGGTAATGGTGGCTTTTCTCTGTGTTTGTAACTTTGTCAATGCAGGCATCACAACGAACGAAATCTAGATGGATCGTGATACGAGCGATCACGATAATGTCATGGTGACGCAGTCAAAAAGCAGGTGTTTAGTAAAAGATTTCTTAATTCATGAGTAGAATTCCAGTCTAATGTTGGCAAATTATTTGTAGTAAACTGTCAAAATCCTTCAACTGTCGCCTGGTTTGTGCTCAAATATCTCTTCATCTATCAATGATAGCTGCGGTCCCATCAAACCTATTGTCAAAGCAAACGTTCTTTTTCGTTCCTTTTCGCACTTTGGGTACCTTTTGGTTCCTTATCGTTAGTTTTCGCACTTTCGGTACTTTCCTTTCCGTTCCTTTTCAAGGCTTTTCGCACTTTCGCTACCGAAAGTGCAAAAAGGAACGAAGTATGAAGCAAACTAAAATAAGACCAATGAGAATATAACAAAGGCAACAGTACCGCGGGCGTTAAATTGGGTCTACCGAAAGTGCGAAAAGGAACGAAAAGAAACGAAAGGGAACGAAAAGGAAAGTACCGAAAGTGCGAAAAGGAACGAAAAAAAATTTCTATCCGATCTTTTCGTTCCTTTTCACACTTTCGGTACTTTCCTTTTCGTTCCCTTTCGTTTCAAGTTGGACTTTCGGTACTTTCCTTTTCGTTCCTTTTTGTTCCTTTTCTCTCCTTTCGTTCCCTTTTTCGCTCCTTTTCGTTCCTTTTCGCACTTTTGGTACACCGAGGTCACATGTGGACAAGGGGCATGTCAGGTCAGGACAGCGTACCTGCGTCACACGTTTGTCGTAAAAAAACAAAACAACAAAGGTGTCTTTACAAATGGATATTAAGATTGGTTTATTAGTTCAGTCAGTGAACAATAAAATACATCGCAGCTACTTCTACACAGTAGAAGAGGCTGAATTGCGCATTTTAGACATTGTACTTCATACAGGTGTAAAATCTATGAAAATATACAATTACAAGAAGTCGTATTATAGGAATAAAACAAAGGGAAACAAAACAAATTGTTATACAAAGTATAAATGAAGACTGTGGCGGTGGATTGAGAGACATGGGAGATCTTTTCAGGTACATGTATTTAAAAGGTGGGTGAAGTATGGGATGGGGCTGTTTTTGTAACGATTTGTTTTGGTCGATGGAATGCAAAGTTTGTTCGCACTTTTTAGGTCTCTACCATGAACTTCCGAACGTGTTGGGGGTAGCCAGCTTCTAAACATAGGGGAACTAAACAGAGATTTGGCAAACTTAAGGCTAAGGTTTTTCCTCCTGTTTTCTAAGGAGGGGAGACAAAAATGGGCTAGGGCTTCATCATAACATGTATAATGGAGGCCAAGGATAATTCTTAGGGCACGTTTTTGTACTCGCTCGATCTTCATGGACTGCAGCGCCGTGATACTCGGGCTCCAAACTGGAGCAGCGTACTCTAAAGTAGGCCGTATGTAACCCTGATAGAATTCGATGAGATCTTGTGTGGGGAGTCCAAATCGTTTTAATTTTTTCAGCCAAAAAAGGCGTGAACTTGCCTTTTGTGTAATGATGTCAACATGTTTGCTCCAACTAAGATCATTGGAGAACCATAGGCCAAGTATACATGCGTCTTCCGTGTATTCAAGGGGCGTATCGTTAAGTGAGATTGTCGGAGGAGGGGGGCAGTCTTTCATAAACGAAATCATTAGTAGTTTAAATTTTTCACCGTTTAGGATCATGTCGTTTTTTGACGCCCAGCCATTTAATTCATCCAGGGATGTTTGTACTTGGCTGGGTTCATAGAACATTCTACTTTCACATATTGATATGTCGTCGACAAATTTATAACGGTCTAAAACGTCTTCTCTGAGGGCGTCATTAATAATAGAAGTTTATTTGCAAGTTCTTGCCCGAGGGCTAATTGCAACATGAAACATACAGAGAATATAATAAACATGTATAAAATGAAATACTTTGGTATAGATAACAATGGTGACAAGTGTAAACGAGTGACTATTCTATCAATGGTATGGACTGCTGAGAGCTACAATCTACGTATCTACATAATTAATATAAATTAAGAAGAGTATAGGACCTAATTTTGTGCCTTGGGGGACGCCAGACGAAATTTCTCTCCAGCTTGAAGTTACACCGTGGTAGCGGACACATTGTAATCGGTTACTAAGAAAATTGCAGAGCCATGGCAAAATTGAGGGACGTACATTATACTGTAACATTTTGTTAATTAAAGTGGTGTGATTAATTCTATGGCTATGACTTGTCCTTGCTGTCCTTTGTTCGAACGTGCATGGAGCTAATCAGTGCAGTCACTGCCTGTGTAATTCACAAGCCAATCAGTGCAGTCACTGCCTGTGTGTGTAATTCACAAGCCAATCAGTGCAGTCGCTGCCTGTGTGTGTAATTCACAAGCCAATCAGTGCAGTCGCTGCCTGTGTGTGTAATTCACAAGCCAATCAGTGCAGTCGCTGCCTGTGTCATTCACAGACAAAGATTAGCTCTCTCTGACAAACTTTGTTTCTGAGTTTTTGACTGCGACACAAGCAACACATGGGCTTTGCCTTTAGTTACTGACAGTTAACAAGAACAAGTAAGTCAATAGTCAGTGCTGGTGTGCTCTGACGTCTGAAATCAAATTCTATACTAGCTATAGATCAGCCACTACTGCACAGCCGTGAAGAACAGTGTAATACGGACTCCTGACAGTTGAAGAAATTCTCATCCTGCCGAGCCAAGATCTGCCACCTTTCCATACTTTGGTGAGTCCATCTCCTACCGTTTCTCAACAAATCTACATGATAGTTTATGAGTGGTACTTATGCGGTATGGTACCTGATATATATATATAAGCTTGAGGAGAAAAATAATTGCACAAAACGCTATATGTTATAATTGTTTACAACATAGAAAATTGTACTTGGGTGGTGTTTACTTGTTGTCAACATTTCTGAAGGTCAGTCTTGCAGTGGTGCATTATGATATCGCACGATGTGTGTATTCACTATGAATGTAGACAATGTCATATGTCTTGATATATCAGTGACATTCGTTGCTGCAACGAACATGAGAATCAATGAGAGTAGAATTTCCTAACTAACATTATGAGCAACTAGCCGGCTAACCATACAATTAGGAGTTATCTCTACGGTGCTGGGAGAGTAGTCCGCCCGCCCAGTTTGTTATCGCACGCCGGGGGAGTTTTTACGGGGTTGCAATTGGGTTTACTGTAAATGCATTTAAGTTCGCGAAGATTTAATTTCGTTGTATGTAGCGGAAAAATGGACTTTTTGCGGTGGATTTAAGTTCGCGGTAACACCATAGACTGCAGTCTAACACAATAATAGAAAAATGTTCGCGGTTGTTTTAAGTTCGCGGTGAAATGGTCACCGCGAAAACCGCGAACATTTATCCACCGCGAACATGAATCCACCTGCATTTACAGTAGTTCCCGCATCCCACTCAAACTCCCACCGCGTGAATCTCATACCGTGTAAAATCCCAACATGTGTGCAACATTACCCTGCTGCTCCTACCGGGGATAGAATATTACCCTCTGCGGCAGAGAGCTTAATTTTCCCCGAAGAGAGACACCAGGTTATGAGCCACTGGTCTTCATCTACATGTAGCTGATACTCTCTGCAATACACTGTAAATGTATTTAAGTTCGCGGGGATTTAATTTCGCGGTAGCAGGAAAAAAAAATTGCGGTGGTTTTAAGTCCGCAGTAGCACCATGCATTGTAGTCTCTTAATGCTATAGCAAACTGCTCGCGGTGAAGTGGCCACGGCGAAAATCGTGAATATTAAACTACCGCGAACGTTTCTGCATTTACAGTATTCCGTAGCAAAGATCAATTCAACGTTAAACTTACTTATTAATATTTGTCAGTTCTTCGACCCCGGCGCTCGCCCTATAAGGGGCATGTCAGGTCAGCAGAGCGTACCTGCGTTACACGTTTGTCCTTCAAAATACAACAATGGCGTCTTCACAAAAGGTTATGACATGTCCTTGCTGCTATAATTTGTTCCTTTGTAATGCCGAAGATACTGCATTCCTTAAATGTTGAGGTCTTTCCTTCGAAAGGTTGACAGATGCAATTGCACACAAAAATGACCTACCGACATGAGGCCAAATTTTATGGATGACATCCTTTGCAGAGTGCAAAAATTAGGAGACAGCGCGACAAACGACATGCATATGGGTAAAAAAAGATGGCTAAATTGTCACAATCGACACCATAAACGTCGTAACAAGATTTGAAGTGACAAAACGTGGCATGACAACTAAAATGGCATTAATTCCTGTATTAAAGAAGTGAACTAGCGTAGTTCTAACGTTCCTTTTCGTTCCTTTTTGCACTTTCGGTACTTTCCTTTTCGTTCCTTTTCGTTCCTTTTCGTTCCTTTTCGCTCCTTTTCGTTCATTTTCGAACTTTCGTTACACCGGATCAAACCGGCAGGGTAGACAACAACAACAGCGAAAACAGAACGCGTACCTCCTGAAAAGCTCAAAAAGACGTGGCACCGTCCATCTGCTTGGAGATCCCCATTTTGTCACTGCGGGAGAGAGGTCAAAAGCAACGCCAACCGTGTCTTATGTCTTCCTCATATGCTTGCGTGACAGAACTGAAAACAGTACAG
Source organism: Branchiostoma floridae x Branchiostoma belcheri (assembly GCA_019207045.1). Lineage (NCBI taxonomy): Eukaryota > Metazoa > Chordata > Leptocardii > Amphioxiformes > Branchiostomatidae > Branchiostoma > Branchiostoma floridae x Branchiostoma belcheri. Next base: position 24,580,665 of record CM033026.1, on the reverse strand, counting down.
AACTGTAGCGGATTTGTTACTGCTGAAAGTAAAGCATGGCGTTCCTGGCCCAATGAAGATGCTCTTTAAGGTGATTTTTGACAGACCTGTAGACCTGGTTCACCTGGCCGGGTTCACAACATCATCTACAGTAGCTTACCGCTCCTCAAATCCATCCAAACGTATATTGCCAAGGTACGATGGCCCGGAAAGACATCCCGCCGTTGCATACACAAATGAAGTTATGGAAAGGCTCACATTGTTCACAAACGATTTTATGAGCTTCGCGCATGGCCTTTTGCGGCACTACTATTTTGTGGCACTGTTGAAATAAGTTACATACTTGAGTAAAATCGCATAATCTCTTTATCTATGATTTACCGACATCATGTCATTTTTTCTTCAGACTCAAGGCGTTTCCTCCAGTGGTTATCTGAGACGACACGTCCATAATGGTAAATTTACGCACAACATTATGCTATCACTGTCATATCATCAGTCTCAACCTGTTAATGAAAGCTAATGAAAGTTAAAGGTTGCCTAAGGTTTCAAATTCTCTTTGTGGCTAAGTGTTTCTGTACCTTTTGTGTTAGAATACAAAATGTTCTTAATATCTCACTTTTAAATTTGAGTACAACACGTAGAAACATGTCAATCGTAGTGAAATCACTGTTCTTCTATAGCTGTTGATATGTAGTTTGTATTTATCAGACACGATACTTTGATTGCAGCCTCTTCCAAAGACCCACGAGTTGCACATCTTTGGTTCCTTCAATGGTGTTAAGTTTGACATGGTTGGTGAAGGCACCGGTAACCCTAATGAGGTAAGCATGTAACATATCCTGACTTCCAGTGGCAAAAAAGTACCTCCAATAGGCTGGGTATTTTCTAGTAGATAACCAACCACAAAAAAAGGCTTTTCGAATTATGATTTGAATATCATTTGATGATGATGTACGAAGTCTGAACCTAGTATGTATGGTACTGTAGCTATGAGATTATTATCATTTCTTAGTCGATTAACTCGTCAGAAAATAGTTTTGTAAACACCTTAAAGTTTGTTGCAAACTGTCGCGATTTCATAAGGGCATCTATACGATGCAATCCAGGAAATTGTGGAACTGAAACAAAAACGGTTAGAATAAATCACATCGCTTTTTCACCCCTTTAGAAGAAAACAACAAATTAAATACACATTATATCATTTTACACTGTCCTGTACATAGAAAAGAAACGTAGCCATAGATCTGTGCCATCCTTCATCTTGAGTCAATGGAAAAAACTAACAGTTTGACTAAGTTTACTTCAGTGAATATTAGTTTATCGATATGTTCTACTATCAAATGATACATGTACATATTCAAAGATGTTGTTGCTGTTCGTCCATCTGAACTTGATAAGGACCTTGACTTTAACATCTTCAAAGATAAAGATACATTAATACATTGTAAATCGAATTCCAATTACGAACGCCATTTTGAACTGTAGTCTCGCGAGAGTATAACGTGGCGAGAGCTCACGAGAGCTCGCACGAAGCTAGGTCGGAGAGGGTTCCTGCGTCTCTCAGACACTCAGGTGATCTGCAAAACGGCTGCAGCCAGCCAGGGACGCTCCCCAGGCTCCTCATATACATGTATGCTCTCAGGGGTAAAAGACACTGGTGGGCGCGATTGTGCTAGATATCGTCCGATTAATTTAGACTTAACTCTATTCCTCCAACTTCAGGGGTCTGAGGAGCTAAAACTTAAGTCCACCAATGGTCCCCTGAAGTTCTCCCCCTACATCCTGGTCCCTCACCTCGGGTACGCTTTCAACCAGTACCTGCCCTTCCCCGACGGGATGTCGCCTTTCCAGGCCGCCATGCAGGACGAATCGGGGTGAGTGATAGATCTTTCATAAATCCCCCTTTACAAATCAAGAACTTAGCTCGGCCGAGTTGTCAGCGAGCTCTAAATTACGAGGAGGTATGACCCTGATGCCGACAAATAAACTCTGCCATTTGTTCGTAGGTTCGTAATTTAGAGCTCGCTGACAACTCGCCCGAGCTAAATTCTTGATTTGTAAAGGGGGTTAAAGACATTAATCAATCAATCAATCAAATAGCCTTTATTGCACATTCATGCCCTATATATCAGGCAAAGTACAGGCATATAATTTAGATACAAAAAGTAAATTAGTTATACAGTACACATAGTTTCAATACTGATTTAAAACATAGGTTCTAGAGCTACTCTAATACATTTGTTCGGATTCTTCTCGTTTCTTAGTTATTATATTTCAGCCATACCATAGGTATGGTGAAATATATTGTATTCGTAATGTTTCTTTCTTTCTTTCTTTCTCCTGTCAAATCTTCAAATCGAATCAACTCCGCCGTTTTTAAACCGATTGACTTGAAATTTGGCACAAAGGTAGAGTAAGCCAATACCCTCAGGTGTTTTTTCCATTTTTTTCATATCTGCCTTCAAAATGATTTTATTGAGTTTTTTGTCAATTTTTATGTATATTTCGGGCTCCTGTGCCCTGGTATTACAGCCGAATGACATGAAATTTGGTACAGAGGTGCCCTGATCATATGCCCACCCAGATTTAATAACAGTTTTGGCATACGGTAGAACAAAATGCTTAATTTTGCGATTTTTGGCCATTTTTTGACAAAAAAAGCACATTTTTGCCTCCTGTACCCTCGTTTTACAACCAAATGACCTGAAATTTGGTATAAAAGTGCCCTTCAATTATGTGTGCATGAATTCAATAACAGTTTTTCCATACAGTACAACGTAATGCTAAATATTGCGATTTTATGGCCGTTTTTGGACAAAAATTGGACATTTTTGGCTCCTGTTCCCTCGTTTTACAACCAAATGACCCGAAATTTGGTTAAGCGGTGCTCTAGATATTTATCCAAATGACCATGTATAATTTTTGGCATGGAACACTTTAAAATGATATATTTGGGATTTTTTGGGGTCATTTTCCAATGGCCAACGACCTCAAGGCCTATTGTTGCATTATGGCTGAAATATGCTGTATTTGCTCTCAAGCAAATGTCGGCCTTTCTAGTGTTAAAAATGTAGCTTGAGATGTGTTTGTATAATGCCGTTTTGTACGCTTCTGATCTTGCGAACTAAGACTAAGTAAATGTAAGCAGAGGTGGAATTGTTGGTAACAGAATGATGCTTATGAATCAAGACTTATCTGTATCTTTGTTGTTTTTTCTTCAACCACGAGGGAGTACCTAATATATGATCGTGTGTTTTCTACTACCTCGTAACGGCTCACAATCAGGGTAAGGGTCAAAGTTGAGTGTCAATGTATTAGCAACATTGTTTATATTTGTTTGTTTATTTGTTTGTTTATTTCAGGTACCAAGTGCATCGCACGTTGCAGTATGAAGACGGTGCCTTCGTGACTGCTAACTTACGCTACACCTACGAGGGAAGTCACATCAAAGGGGAGTTCCAGGTAACTATTCATAACGCAATTTGTGAACGATTAAAAACATCTAGGTGTTTGTTTGTTTCCAACAGAGTGGTACTAGGTTTCGTAATTTCTATATTCAAAACTAATTAATATGATTGCTGATCCAAATATTGCGTTAAAAGAAACTGCTTCTCAAACTGAAACCAACTCTACATTTAAACTCATTTTAAACTTGACAAAATAGTAGTAAATCAATTTGACATATGCGAGAATAATATTCCACAATCTCTCGGCTGTATACATCGAGCACTTATTATGTTGACTTTATAATACTTTAGGTGATCGGGACCGGTTTTCCTCCTGACGGTCCTGTGATGACCAACAAGCTCACCGCTTTGGACTGGTCCGTGGTCAAGTTTGTGTACCCCAACGACAAGACCATCCTCAGCACTTTCGACAAGACCTACACGTACGTACGAGATTTTCTTATGTCCAACATTCAACGATACGCGATTGAAAGTTCTTCACTTCTTTCATAAGAGCTATCTATCTACTACACTTCCAAATAGTTACCATCTGTTTTTCCGAACATAAGATATCAAAAACGGGATTTCTGCTGCGGTACCATATAAAAGCCGACAGGTGGTCCAAAATCTAACCATTGTAAGATCTCATGATATCCTTTTCTGTAGTCTGTACAGTAGTCAGCTATGATTATGATGCTACCCTTTCCGGAAAAAATACTCCAGTCTAGTTCAGTGACGTTTTGAATTATGGGACTATAGACACACCAGATCCCTATCCCTAAGACGCCACCGCCACCGGCACCACCCCCTTCCTCCCACCTACCCCATCTACACGTTTTCCCTGAAGAAAGATGGCGGGTGACTCTATACTCACCAACCATCTTCGAGTTATGTGTTACAGCTTGATTCTCTATATTTAGTATTATATTGTGCCCCTTCCTTACAGCACCACCGATGGCAAACGCTACCAGTGCACATTTCGTGAAAACAACACCTTCGCCAAGCCGATGGCGGCCAACATCCTGCAGAAACAGCCGATGTTCATCTTCCATAAGACAGAGCTCCAGCACTCCAACAACGCCGAGCTCACCTTCAAGGAGAAGCAGACAGCCTTCTCCGATATGAAGTGAGCATCCGAAGTGTAACATTTGACTGACAACACTCAAAGAAGTAGCTGATGATAAATTATTTTCTGGCAGCACCTAATACTGGAGTAAGAAGAAAAAAAGCTATATTGTCTTGGGAGAACTGGAAATATCGGTCACTCAGTATAAAACTTCTTGTAGCCAGTTTGAAGTTGTACTTTTCATTTGTTTTGTAAGTGCTCATAGTATACAATATGTTTTCAGCAATCAGCTACAAACTTTTGACATTCATACTTTAACAAGCGAACACTTCATCGACATTGAAGGTACTGAAACCATTTCCAAAAGCCACTGTTTTTACATTGAAAGGGTGTTGAAACAGTCAAATGTAAATCTGAATGGATGCTTTGCATCTTTTCTACGCATACTAATATGAGTACTGCGGTGAATAAGAGCTTTCGCTATCTCATAAATCTATATACAATACAATCTTGGGTGGTTTACAGAAATTCTCTAAGAGTTTTCCTTTAGGATCATTATAAAAGGCATTTTCCTGGCCATGTACATGTAGTAGATTGTTTTCCATCTTACATATGTATCTATCCACAAAATTCTAGAAATAAGCGCCATTTTGAAACTAGCTCTCGCGAGAGCACAATTTGACGGGAATGTGCGTGAGTTTGAATGAGAAAGAGACTTGCTGCGTCTATGGAAATGGTTCTGGAAATAAGATGCATAATTCCCATTTTGTATCACCTTCAGACAGCTATACAGACCACTGATTAATTCTTGCCAGTAAAAATCTGGTTAGTACTAACTCAACGATAAACAACAGATAAGTTCAATATGATGTGAATGTGACTATTTCAGAAATATGTATTTCCGTATGTCACTCCATATACACAAAACAAATGTCTATTTCCTAGCATCGTTGGTATTGTTCTACTTCTTTGGTTATGCTAATAAAGTCTCTGGAAACTATTGCATATATTGTTCCTCGTTATTTAGTACTATTGACTATATCGTACACAAACATTAGGTACAGAGCTGCATGTTTTCAGCGGGTTTTCGATGTCACATAGACAAAACATTGCTTTAAATCTTTTTTTGTGATTTTTTAAAGACTGGTTTGTTTATTGACTCATTTACCGGCAATGATTTGAAATTCCTGGGGCATATTTGTCTAATTTAAAATTCGTATAATCCTGTCTCGGAAAAAAAACGTAGCCAGGACGTCAACGTCAACAAGCCAGAACGTCAACGTCAACAAACCAGAACGTCAATGTCAACAAGCCAGAACGTCAACGTCGACAAGCCAGAACATCAACAAGCCAGAACGTCAATATCAACAGGCGAGAACGTCAATGTCAACAAGCCAGAACGTCAAAACGTAAATGTCAAAGTCACAACTTCAGCATCAACAAGTGAGGATGTCAGAACATAGACGTCAAAACGTTGACGTCAACAAGTTAGAACGTCAGGACGTCAGCATGAACAAGTCAGAAAATTAGGATATTAACGTCAACAAGTCATAAAACGTAAACATACAAAATAACTCGTTGGTTGGTTGGTTGGTTGGTTGGTTGGAGGTCGTGGCCATATTCCAGAGTCCAAACAAACCAAGATTCGTGGGGGCTAAAGACTTTAAGATCTCTGCTGTCGAATACCGGTTTTATTTGCCAATAAGGTAGAGCGATCGATTTGCATGTGTGGGTAGCTAGTTCAAGACCCGGTCTTGAGTCATGCCAAATACTGTAATGATGTATAACGTTGTAGAACATATTCATTATTAACACTTATACCCCCTTTTCCACTACGACGGCACTCTCGCCGCGCTCTCAATGCGACCTAAAATTTGATCTCTCGACGAATTGTATAGAAAAGAAACGAATATTTCTATACTTTCTGTGTTTTGTTGTCTTCTCAGTCACACTTTTACATTTTGTATGATTTACCTAGTGTGAAAGCGAATGTTAAACATATCCTATTCAGGTCGCAGTGAGAGCGCAGCGCGATCGCCGTCTAGTGGAAAGGGGGCCTTAAGTAAAAGTTTGAAAGTTGAGCACAACCTCGTCACTGGGCTAGCGACAATTTTAGAATATTAATGTTGGGAACATTTTTTGTTGCTAGATCATTTTTACTTGAAAATGTGGGGGGGGGGGGGGAGAACATGATGACGCTACTAATTTGACGAAATTGAGCTTCAGCGAAAACATCATTCAAAATCAAATGCCCTCGAAAAGTGACCTATGAAACGACGACGCGAGCACTTATTCGTGGGCACTCTTACTGCAAAAATGGTATTTTCCCATCACATTTATATCATGACCCTTTTGTTCTAGTAACCGCTCGGGTATTCACCTATCAGGTCGAATCATTTTGCATCAAGAAACAACAAAATATAGGTCTGTAGTGGACCACTGCTTCTGTGAGTAGATTATTTGAAGCGCGTTGAACACATCACTACATTAACAGTTTGTAGGGGGCATCGTCACTTCCGGGAAAAAGTTCAACTTATTGGTGCCGTTTCTCTGTGTTTGGACCTTTTTCAGTGCAAACATCATAACTCAAGAATGCCACTCATTGAACTCTAAATGGAACGTACGTGATAAGATTCTCGCACTTCAGCCCCTGGTTGTGAAGTATACGGCCCAGTTTAACAATGATTACACAACAAATCTGATTTTTAGTCGCTAATGACTGTCTCCTTCCAGTTGGAAGGTGGCCTAACCAATCAAGAGGTACAGTAACTGTAAATGCATAAACTTTCGCGGTGGTTTAATGTTCGCGGTTTTCGCGGTGGCCGCTTCACCGCGAACTTAAAACCACCGCGAAAAGTTGTTTTCCCGCTACCGCGAAATTAAATCCCCGCGAACATAAATACATTTACAGTACCTAGCCAGCGGTGTAAAACGCCTGGATAATAGACATCCGCTTGGCACAAGAGTATCTAAGAACTGTAATAGCATATAGGCACATTGTACATTACCCCTATTATACACAGTCTTTCAACCGAAGATAGGAGGTTTTCTGTCCGACCAGTGATACTGATTTTAGCATGACAAATTACCCATAATGGATATCTTCTCTGTACTAACCTCGTAGACAACTGCCATTAATCTTGTGGTGGTTAGAACTTTATGGAAAATTTTGATAGTCAAACACATTTGACGCCCTACTCGTTATGGGGTAAAATTATGTTTATCATCATCGTAATATAATCCAGTAGAAGGACTAAATATTTTGTTAAGTATATGTTGACCTTCATACAAAGTAAACATGTTGTTTTTATTCAGTTAGCCTCATTCCTATATTACTGCGAGTGTATACTATAAAACAGTCCGGGCCAAAAAAATGATTGGGCATCAAAAGCATATGTTTAGGTAGATAATAACTTTCCTTTCCCTTTTTGATTTAAAAACGATTTGAGATGACAGCTAGTGTATTTCTGCCATTATCATGCCAGAAAGTTTCGTAATGCGAGCGATGGTCGGACGTGTACGTTTATCCGTCCGGATTCCTGTAGTCAGGCCTTCACCGTTTAAAAAGGGCCTCTGGCGACTGTTGGGTTATTGCACTTTGAGATCCGAAAAGTACCGTTGTGTCGGTTAGATTTTGGTGACATCTTTTTGCTCACCTATTTTTTTTTTCACGATAGATAGCAAAGCATTGCCAGATACTGTGTTTGTTTGCTAACAGAATGCTGGATTTGCGGGCATAAAATGTTCGTATTTTAACACTGAATCCAATGGAACGGTAAAATGCAGGAATGGGACCTTCTTCCCCTCAGAGTAAGTAAGGTCAATAGCCAGGACCAAGTAGCTTGGTTACTGGCAATATAACATACAGCCTGCAGTGTCTGATTACATAATATATGTAGCAAGTGGCAGGACAGAACATGCACTGTCTCATCAATCATATTTCACGTTATATTGGTAGAGGTTTTCCCGGAGAGTGCCTTCTACAAGTCTTAAATTAGTGAACTTTGGCAACCATACCCCAGGAATTTTAAATGCTTGCTGGAAAAAAGTAGAACTAAACAAACCAGTCTAAAGAAATCGTTTCAACTGCCAGGAATCACAAGGGCCAGAATGCAGAATAAAAGTATGATTTTAAAACTCTGGCACCAAGGGCAGGCCGAAATATTTGGCACGGAATTAGAAAGAGCAGTTTGTGTTCCAAGCGTAATACAGGCAAGTGCAGGACAAGAAATTTTGCACTTTTGCATGTACAAGTTACAGATGCAGAAATGCAGCTCACATTTCAAGGTTAGCTTATCCTTTACCAATATTCTGCGCCAACATGATTCTGCGCCAAACAGCACAGTCTCAATGGTCCCTTGCAAAAGACGTATAAAATCCCAGCCGATATACTAATTCAATAGTACAAAATAAGGAAGAACAATATATGCAATAGTGCCCAGAGCCTTTATAAGTCTTACCAAAGAAGTAGAATAACTAACAATGTTAGAAGTAGACCAAAACATTCAACATTATTGTCCTGCGTATATGGAGTAGTAGACGAAGATAAGCATTTCTTATATATGCAAATTCAGCTTTTTAACATTTAGCTTTACTGTTATTAATCGTTGAATTTGTAAAAAGCAGACTTTTAACCACACATGACAAGACTGTATTGGATATATAAGATAAAGCATATATTCACCACAATACTAAAAGGATCTATAATATTAGCATGCAGAAACGATGCAAAACATCCAGTCAGATTTACATTTGACTGTTGAAACACCCTTTCGAAGTAAAAACAGTGGCTTTGGGGTATAGTATATTTAGTACCTTCACTATTGAGCGAGATGTCGTTCTTGTAAAAGTATTGACACAAAAGTATAATTTGTAGTTTGTATACGATACTCTGAGCATTTGCAAACAGAATATATGTAAACTTATTTTTCCCAAAACAATGTTTGCTTTTCCTCTTACTGCGGTATTGAGTGTTGCCAGAAAATAACGTTTTCTTAAATCTTGAAAACCACATTTACACGTGGTTTAACTCCATGTTTGCAAGTTATACACTTGGAAAGTCACCATATACGGTTTACAAATGGACCCTTTGTAAGATCTTGCCAGTCGGTGTCTTCGACCTGTGGGACGAATTTGTTCGAGCGCCCAAGATCGTCTTTAGTCTATGCAACTAAGGCCACACTGACTTTATTCTATGGATGACATCCTCTGTAAACCCTAAAAAAACTAATGCACGAGGGAGAACGAAAAGAACAAAAATCCAGCATAGCCACAGGACTAAACATTCAGTCCATTCTTTGCCATCAGTATAGTAAGCCTACAAGAGACAATCATTGCCATTTCAATAACGTTTTGATGTTTTTTTTATATTTTTACATTGGCATTTTTGTTTAAAGAGGGGAACAATGGCGCTGTGGCTCTATGGTTTGAAAATGTACCCCCTTACTTTGGGTAGCAGAGCCTATGGCAAGCGTAAAATTCTTATTAAACAGGGACGCTATTGGGTAACATGTAGCCGAATTTTCTTTTCTTTTTTGAAAACATATGAAAATCAATAAATTTTAAGACGTAAGGCATTTATAACTTAAAAGTTAGAAATGCCTTATGTCTTATCGGCGTGGGTCTGGTATCAGGTCATTGACTTGGGTCATTAACCGGAGTTGTTTTGAGTGACAGCATCGTTGTCTTATGTAAGAGCTTTGGGGTGAAAGATCTTGGATTAAATGATTTCAAACGGTTCCATGCCACTAGACAAAGGATTCACACTACTCTGATAACAATGCACCCTCAGTTTTCTTAATAGCGTCTTATATAAGGTCTTCGGGTGAGAGAACTTTGGTTTAATTTTCATGCCATTAGACAAAGGACCAGCACAACTCTGATCACAATTCACACTCAGTTTTCTTAGCAGCGTCTTACATAAGGTCTTTTGGGTGAAGGACTTCAAACGGCCAAGTTTCATGCCATAACACAGCTGATTTTGGTTATGGAATATGGCCACAGACTGTGTCCGGTACAGAATTATTATTGTAATAAATTAAATGATAACGGCTGACGATGAGTTAATATTGATATTGTGATCTACATTCCTGCATTCAGAAGTTCCAGTTTTTCAAAACACAGACATTTTCCTCGTGCACTTACCTGTGTCCCTGTTGGAACGCAGACTGTTTTCTTCTAATTCCGTGCCAAATATTTCAGTCTGTCCTTCGTGTCAAAGGTCTTAAGACTAACAACACGTTTTTGGTTTATAGCTGACAGTGTGATTCCTAGCGGCGCCTGAAATGAATTTATTTTTAGATGGGTTTGTTTATGTACGGCTTTTACCAGCCAGGATTTAGAATTCCTGGGGGCTCAGGGGCAAAGGTAACTTATCTTATGTCTACAGAAGCCATTTCGGGGAAAACATACTAGGTGAAATGTGAATGATCAGATTGTGCAGGTTGTAGACATTAAGATTTAAAAGAAAAAGATAAGCGCTAATTTTTTCAGACCTGTGATGAGGAGTCCTACTTTGAACAGGTTAGTCCCAAGCTTGCCACCATCTCTTTCAAAATTGATATATACTGGCATCATTTTGAAACTTCGCGTCGTGTTGGCTTAGGTTGGACATTTTGGACACGTGACATGTTGGACGATTGTATGTTGTTAATGAACTGGAATGTCTACGGATGAGATTGTGACACCCTGAAATTGCCTATTTTTACATTATCTTTAAAGCATATCTTGTATTATAATTAACTGATACCTGTGTACCTGACACACTGTTAGAGCTCAGTGTCTAGCACACTTTTAGACCCGTACTCACCTGTCCAAGATTAAGTTCATAACTAATTTGATAGTTATAACCACAAACCAGACGATATGATGATCAATGAATCAGAACGTCAGCATCAACAAGTTTAAACGTCAGAACATAAACGTCTTCACGTCGGAACGTCAACGTCAACTAGTCAGAACGTCAGGGCGCCAACGTTAACAGGTCAAAACGTTAACATCAACACCTCCTACGTGTGGCCTTGGAAGAAGAATGGAATATTGCACACACATGAGAATTCACGGGTGCTAAACAAAGCAGACTAAAATTGGACTGGATGCGTCACTTGACTGTGTTGCGTGCCTTTTATTTGTACGCTTAAGTTACAGTTTTCATCATGTTTCACTCAAGCTTTATCATTAATATGCGTGTAGTCAAATATCCAAAACAGTTCCTGGAAGTGGTTCCTCGATCAGAGAGAGCGACAATACCCTGCCATGAGTGAGAGTGAGAGAGTCAAATACCGTTTTCAGTACCCTGCTACTAGTTAGAGTATTCGTTTTGCATGTATGTGTAGGTTCGCAGGTTCAAAACCGGCATAGCCATGCCAAAGAGCATAAAACAGAATCCAAAATAATAAAGGAAAATCCATTTTATTCCTTTTTTTTCGACGTGATAATCAGAAAACGAAGTCTGAATTTCTTTGAAAATCAAGTCATTTTGGATTGGAATGCAATATTTGAAGAGACTCAAGTCCCAGGAATATTGACTTGTCGGGGCGATTGCCCCGTACAAAGTCTGAATTGTCCAGTCATCTCGTCTTGATTTCATCAGAGTGAAGAAGACTTGGGGGGCGATCGCCCTGTCAGGACTTGGGGGCGATCGCCCTGTCAGGACTTGGGGGGCGATCGCCCTGTAGCTTTCAGGACTTGGTGGCGATCGCCCTGCCAGTACTTCGGGGCGATCGCCCTGTCAGTGCTTGGGGCGATCGCCCTGTGATCAGTACTTGGGGGGCGATTGCCCTGTCAGTGCTTGGGGGCGATCGCCCTGCCAGGGCTTGGGGGCGATCGCCCTGTCAGGATTTGGGGGCGATCGCCCTGTCAGGATTTGGGGGCGATCGCCCTGTCAGTCCTTGCAGTACCTGGGGGCGATCGCCCTGACAGGACAATCGCCCGTGGTGGGCCCCTACTAGGGAAAATAAAAGTACATGACAAGTAGATTTTGCACAAATATTTTGTCAACCTGTTGATTGGATCACAAAAGAACTACTCAATTGAATAAGACGTTACAGCGTAGTCATCAATCATACCTGTTTATGATACTTAGCTCCTTGAATTATGATGATCAATTTTGAACTACATCGATATCTTTCACAAGGAAGGCGTATTCCTTTCATACATACATGACAAGGTGTGTTGAAAAGCAGACAATACATATCTTACTCTTCTTGGCAATATCAAAGGATGATCATTTTCGTAGACGCTATCAGTAAATACGTGGTGCATTTATAAGCTGTGACTATTAAAAGTGGCTGGAAAGAGAAATAGGCCTAATAGACAGATATTATGTCGGAGGAGTTAGTCCGCTAAAGGTTTACAGTTTGTCGACCTGAGCAAAATGTACTCCTATAACGGACAAACCCCTCTTGCATGTTATCCGTCTATTTGGCCGATTTCTTAACTTTCCAGCCACCCCAGGAGTAAAGGATGATAAAAGGAAACGTTAAAACAGTTTGTGTTCGTCTAACACATGAAACTAATGAATACACTCAAAACTGCGTTCTACATAAAAGTAATGGACCGTTTCTATATTTCGTTAGCTGAATCACACTTGTATTTTTAAGTCGGGGCGAGGGCCGGCAAAGGTGTCATTACCTGTTCCCTCGCCCCTTACACTTCTGTGTTGAATCTTAATAAACAAATAAACTTGTAAGTTGGATATGGTTCAGTCGATCAGTGGTTAATACTGGTTGCAGCCAGTGTCTTGTGAATCTACTTGTTATGTTCAAATTCCATGCCCTTCGGTACGCTCTCAATTCTGGCTACATCTTGCAGCTGCTTCTTCCATCAGCGCGAGCGAAACTAGACCATACTTGCTCACTACGTAAACCTCTCCTAGTCCCTTCCATCCGTGGTATTCTCTGAGCAGAAACCTGTAGCCAATGAATAAATGAATGTATGAAGAATGACACTGCATCCCACACATAAAATAAATAGAAAGCCTAAGGTAAGGTGTGAAGCAGGCACAGACACGTGTATGCATACATTGCATATTGTATATAGTATGACATAAATACATACATAATATACATACAACAGTGGACTACTTATATGCCAGAAGGGCTCAAATTCACAGATTGACAGCTGAGGAAAGCAGTCACAAAAGCATATCCGACAAACGGAATTAAGATATGGAGCCGGCAGGAGACATGTTCCTTAGAAACATTTGATCAAAACAGTCAAAAGAAACTGTCATTTCTCTTAATCCGGTCAGAAAGTAGAATAGAGATTTGATACATAGATGCAGGAGTAAGTGATTTCATTTTTCCTCTGATGTACAGACGGTAAATATTTGTTTAGCTACCCTATTTTCTTGACAATCTCTTGAGTAAACTGACATGTCTTAGACAACTAAGTGTTACCCGTAAACTGCAGGTTCAGAAAGATTGGAATCTGTCTTTACGGATACTAATTTATTATTAATGAAGGGATCAACAAAAGTAATGACTTGATTTTGTTTGAAGCAACGCACATTTCACGCTGTAACAATGTAATAAAGACAATTTAAAACCTTGCATTGCTAGGCAGAGCCATATGCATGAAAAATATTTTGTGCCTTTGCACACTGTCAAACTATTACTACTATATAATACTAGCAAAGGAACGGCACGATCGCAGGAAACATTGAAATAAAGAAACAACGGATATGAATAGTTAAGAGGCTATGACAGTACATGGAATAGAGAATGGTCAAAGTCGCCTTCTATCTAGTCTATGCATAATTTTATCAACTGTGGTCTTGGTAAAGATCTTACCTCATTCCTCCCATTAGACAGCTTTCCAGACGACTTTCGCTGACTCTAAGGGATCAGAAGATGTCTCATAACGGACCTGAATAAGATTGTGGTGAGAACATGGATACAGTAAGTCCATAAAAACCGTGGCGCTTCTAACAATGTGTTTTCATAACAAGTCGCCATTTCTGCTAACTCCTAAGGTCCCATTACATCAGACAAAATCTGAAAAGAAAGAAGCGGTCTGAAACAGCCGTCCAATTGCTTATCAAACGACCTGCATGCAGAAAGTGCAAATGTTGACCGTTGACCACCGAGTGACCAATAGTAGGAAAGGAATAGTAATTGAACAGGACCTCTCAACATCAGCTCACCATAGCTCTCTTGGCACGTTAAGCTGAATAAGCCATTCTTTTGGAAAAAAAAAAGTTAGGTTTGCCTTATTGGAATAATTTGTAGCAGATTGCGTAACATAGCTCAAATCATTGCTCCTATAGTATGTAATGAAGGTAATGGCAACAATCTCGTCAAAAAGATAAAAGCTCAACATACAAATGAATACAAAATATGTCATTGTTTTGGTTCTATCCACTACACCTTAATGTACCCATATTCCCAAATGATCGGAAAACGTTGAAAGCACTATAAGGCACATTAGGCGACAAAAGAACTATTTTGAATCCAAAATTAAAATCCATTCGACCTAACACTGCGATAGAGCTGTGTTGCAATTAAAAATCAGTGACCGTAGGTAACATACTCTCCGACGTAATTATGATTTATGTCGGTTGTGTTGTTTTCTGGTGTGTGACATTATGTTTTATATGAAATATAGGTACGAACACTCATTACATAGACCGATTACAATACTCAGTCGACGGTCACAGAGTAAAAATGACAGCTTGTTCCGCCAACACCACCACTGGACTCCGAACTCCACATGACGGTAGCGCATTGGTCCCAGCGGGGTGGGGAATGTGCCACGCGGGCTGCTAAGTACGGGCGGGCACACGACTTCCAAACACATGTATCTGGAATTGGACATTAAGGTTTCTTAGATAACCTCAATAGGAGACTCCCTGGGTCGTTTTTTTCTCGTCTTTTTCACCTTTTAGGCTCAAAAAAGTGACTTTTGCTGGACGTTAGCTAGCTAACCTTTTTTTAACCAGGTCGCTTGTGTATAACGACTCACAAATTGAAAACGGTCAGCAAAATCATTTTATGAAACGAGAAGAAAAAGATAGCAGGCTAGATTTCGCGGGTATTCCCTTTGCATTTCACGAGAAATACATCGGTCTACTGCATACAAAACTCACATAGAGTTATACCAACACCATGTGAAGGTCCGTTAGGCCCCGAACGGAATCGAACATGGCCAAATAGGGGAACCGTACGCGTGGGAAAGCTTAACTTCTTTTATCCAAGCAGAGGTTAGGTTACGGATGTTTTTTTTTTACGTTTCTATGGCTTAGGCATTTTCCCGGGCTTTCTATTATATACCGTTTCCTTTCGTTATACCTCGCGGCCTAGGCCAGGAGACATCAGAAAGCCCGATGAAAATGACTAAAAAAACGTCAAAAAGCAGCCGGAGTCTTATCTGTCTAACCTCTGCTTGGAGAGGAGACTTGTTTATACTAGGCGATAGCTAAATCTTTCAATTTCTTTAAGCAGATCCTACGGTGCCATAAGATAGTATCAAAGCTGGCCAAGGAGTATAGCCGGTCAAAGGGAGTCAAACGGGCACCGGAAACCGGAAACCGAATGGATGCAGATCCTACGGTGGGTTTGATACTATATTACGCCACCGTGGATCTGCTTGGAGATTACAATTTCTTGGCAGGCGAGAAGATGACTCAGCCAGGCATCCTAGCCACGTGACCCGTGACTGGTACATACAGTACCAACGGGACGTCCCTCGAGCCCTGTGCTAAACCTGGTCGTATCGACACCAGACCAGGATTGAAAATTCAAGTAAATTGCCATGTGCTTGAATCGTGATTTATTTCAGAACGACGTAGCTTAAACGAAAACTGTATCGTTAATGAAGAGTCGCCCTAACCAACTATTGTGCTAGATCTATTACTAGATTTTATCTGTGGTACCAAAACACTTCCAGATGCCCGCGCATATAATATTTTATAGAGGTATCTGAAGTTAGATTACATAATTTACAAGTCAAGATTCCACAAGCAAATGGAATCATACCCCGCACTCTACAACTACAAAGTACAAGAAAACCCACAAAGACCAACAGCGACAATCCACTGATGAGAGACCGTCTATAAAACAAGAAGCTCCTACATGCCTTGTAAGACCTTGTAGAGATCTACGGCTACTCAACTCGACAAGCCCCCTCCCGCCTAACAATAACAGTATCGTCTCCCCAAGGAACAGGTCCCCAAGTGTTATACTTCGAGTGGTACACTTCGAGTGGTACTCTGTATCATTTCAGAATGGAGTTCTACATACCAAAGAACATTGGGGAGCTATCCAGTCGGAAAGGCAGGCGTGTACCGCGGTCTGTTGTCATTTTCCGTAAACGAGGCGCCCGCTCTTCCACGTTGATCGATCATTTCACCATATTTGTTACAGCCACGTGAAAGTCTGTCCGTTCAAGGGACGCCATCCTCTGTCCGCGTTGCCAGGATGTAATTAACTCACGAAGAGACTGCAGAATGTCACGAAATAAGTTTAACTCGAATCAACATAACTGTTGTGACTGTGAGAAAGGTAGTAGACCCCACACAGGACAAGCTTTATATCTGGACTGTTCCACTATCCCCCAGTTCGACACCCCGTCGATGACCCCGTTATGACCCTGGCCTGACTTACAAGATTTTATTCTTCAAGCAGATGTTGGGTAGAAGTGGTGGTCGGGATTTCGCGGGCCGCGGCTTCTACTATACTCCGACCCAATCCCCGCTTGGAGATTATTTGTGAAGCGTTTCCGACTAGTTTCTGTAGGTTTCTGTTTGCCCAGCATGTCTTTTTCCGAAGTACCGACGGATATTAAAAACAGTTTTAACTCTACTCACCGCTTCACATATAAAGTGAATTGGAGAAGGTGCTTTAATAGTTAGTGGCATAAACCATAAACAGATTGAAATGTCGGAGGAGGATATAGCTATAGAATCGCTGATGGCTAATCAGTCCTATGCATGCGGGACAGACACACCCGTTCACAACGGTTGCAGGGGAATGCTTCGTTGGGGGCCTGGATCACGGCGGTGTGTCTGCAGCCTTTCTCCTCAAGAGCAGCTCTATAGAAACTACATTTATTGTCATTATGAGCTGACAACAAATGCTCAAAGCCTGTACGTGGAATTTTATTTGCCGACACTTTATACATTTCGAAACGTTACCATCTGAACTGTACCTATTATTCGTGGTGGGTTTAACCCGTAGCGGTTAGAACTAAAAAAAAAAAAGTCCCTGAAATGTCTAGCGACTGTTTATTTCTTTCACTTCCGTCACTTATTGGGTTTGTGTCGGTCGTAGAAAGAATCCTATTATTAGTATTAATCAGAGGTAATACTGTTACCCATTGTGACCTTCTTCTCTCACATACCCCAATTTCCGTCAGCCGGTCTTATCAACGCGGTGTTTTTTGGCTTGCGTAACATATTTGACTATTTGACTCCATGTTTGACTCGACTTATTATTATTTTTTAAAAGATAGAAAGAAAGGCAGTCCTGACGACAACATTTTAACGTTTCTACCATAATTTGCATATGGAATCATCGCTATTCTTTTAAACGGTAGAAACTCAACCACTGGATATCGCTTTATATTATCAATGAGGTTTATCATCGTCCGGCTTCGGACTACGAAATTCCAATCTGTTTCGGGTTTTCCTGAAATCCATCAGTGGCAATCCCGGGTATGTTCTCGGCTCTTCACGTACTGTACTGGCCTGACCAGCGCACCGGCGCCGTTATCTATGTTCCTGATCTATTTATCCAAACAAGCTTCGGGGTCAACGGGGACTGAGGCCAGGCTTTGAAATTTTCGTGTGGGGCGTTATTTTCGAAACAAAAGGTTGTATGAAGATTGATAAAACTGATAGCCTCTACCAGGCTCCGTCGATCTGTGGTCTTATTGTAGAAATTGGACAAATAGAGTCAATAGTACGCTAGGGGAGTCGGCCGGCCAGTACAAACATTATCCTCACTCCCTTGGCGTATTGTGTCGAGCTCCACGGAGCCTGTAGAGGTTAGAATGTTGTGATTTTTAATCTCATGTCCGTTTTATGTCCACACTCCATGCCATGGACATAAAATAAACGATAAAGATGTAACAGGGTGCCCCTGTACTGTAATGTAATTTATCTGAATTCCGTGTACCCAAGGAGCTTTTATCAGCTCCTTGGTGTACCGTTGAGATGTATCAAAACTTTAGTGTAGAAAAGTATTGGTCACACTTTCCTGATCTCTTCCGAGAAGGAGGGGTCAGGAGTATGCGTCCGGATGACAGCCTTGAGTAATGACCCTTGAAGAGAACTAATGACTTCTACCCAGGGGGGTATGCTGAATCCCTCTACAATTTGGGGCTGTCCTGTAGATCTAATACTCTCCAAGCAGAGGTCGAAACGCGCAGATATCGTAGTAGTCGAAAAAATTACACCGGCGCCTTACAAGAGCACCGGTGTAATTTTTTCGAGTAGAGTAGATCTAATACCTTAGAAAATGAGGAAATGAGTCAGGATTACAAGATAGTGAGACCGTGTTTAATGTACCGTGTTCTGAGAAATATATGCATAGGCGATTAGACCATATGTAGAAAAGGATTAGAGATTTAGGAAACATGTGTGTGGAAAACTAGAGAGAGTACTTTCCAAGCAGAGGTTGAGTCGCGTAGATATAGTTGTAGTCGGAAAAATTACACCGGCGCTTCTCTAACGTAAGAGGAGCGTCGTTGTAATTTTTCCGACTACTACTATATTTACGCGACTCAACCTCTGCTTGGAGAGTATAGAGTATAGTGGGTGGAAGATTTAGAAGCTTAGCCTGCACAGCCCTAGCCTGGTATCCAGACCGCCGTGCTATACTCGCTAATCACTTCGGGCCGGCAACCGATTAGCCCCGCCGCCAAACACAGCACGCGGGCCCTGATTATCTCTCGCACAGCGGGTATAGTTATCAGAAACTGGATGCCATTACCTCTGAGTGCAAATAGAGACTGGGGCTTGGACCTTCCCTGGCATAAGGATTATACATTACCGCGAAAGGGCTATAGTATAGAGCGAGGGACTGGTATCCAGGCTAGCACAGCCCATGAAAACAGTCTGGCTTCCATGCAGTATTAGCCACATCGGAAAAAAAGCAGCCAGTGAATGAAGGAAATTTGATATACCCCTGGGAAAATAATAGTTCCTCTGTTGGGACAGTTTGCTACATTCCGGACTGTTGAAAGACTGGCCAAAAAATTCCTTCCTTACTATAAAAGCTTTCTAAGTCGAAAACATGCCTGAGTCGAACCTCTGTGTGGGGGGTAATGTGGTAGGCATAAAGAAAACAGACCCGAAACCTACATGTTGAAGAGTATGGCTAATGGGCATAGAGAAAATATGACAAAGTAGAGGGCCCGAGAAAACGGGCCTGAGTCAAACATGGAGACCATGTTACGCAAGCGAAAAACCATCGCGTTGATGAGACCGGCTGACGGAAATTGAGGTATGTGAGAGAAGAAGGTCACAATGGGTAACAGTATTACCTCTGATTAATACTAATAATAGGATTCTTTCTACGACCGACACAAACCCAATAAGTGACGGAAGTGAAAGAAATAAACAGTCGCTAGACATTTCAGGGACTTAAGTTTTTTTGTTTTTAGTTCTAACCGCTACGGGTTAAACCCACCACGAATAATAGGTACAGTTCAGATGGTAACGTTTCGAAATGTATAAAGTGTCGGCAAATAAAATTCTACGTACAGGCTTTGAGCATTTGATGTCAGCTCGTTATGACAATAAATGTAGTTTCTATAGAGCTGCTCTTGAGGAGAAAGGCTGCAGACACACCGCCGTGATCCAGGCCCCCAACGAAGCATTCCCCTGCAACCGTTGTGAACGGGTGTGTCTGTCCCGCATGCATAGGACTGACTAGCCATCAGCGAGCATGTGGCCGACGCGGACCAACCCCCTAGAGAATGGTCTTCGTTCGCGAAGTCAAGCTAAGAAAAAAAGAGTTTCTAAAGCTATATCCTCCTCCGACATTTCAATCTGTTAATGCCACTAACTATTAAAGCACCTTCTCCAATTCACTTTATATGTGAAGCGGTGAGTAGAGTTAAAACTGTTTTTAATATCCGTCGGTACTTCGGAAAAAGACATGCTGGGCAAACAGAAACCTACAGAAACTAGTCGGAAACTCTTCACAAATAATCTCCAAGCGGGGATTGGGTCGGAGTATAGTAGAAGCCGCGGCCTGCGAAATCCCGACCACCACTTCTACCCAACATCTGCTTGAAGAATAAAATCTTGTAAGTCAGGCCGGGGTCATAACGGGGTCATCGACGGGGTGTCGAACTGGGGGATAGTGGAACAGGCCAGATATAAAGCTTGTCCTGTGTGGGGTCCACTACCTTTCTCACAGTCAAAACAGTTATGTTGATTCAAGTTAAACTTATTTCGTGACATTCTGCAGTCTCTTCGTGAGTTACATCCTGGCAACGGACAAAGGATGGCGTCCTTTGAACGGACAGAATTTCACGTGGCTGTAACAAATATGGTGAAATGATCGATCAACGTGGAAGAGCGGGCGCCTCGTTTACGGAAAACGACAACAGACCGCGGTACACGCCTGCCTTTCCGACTGGATAGCTCCCCAATGTTCTTTGGTATGTAGAACTTCATTCTGAAGTGATACAGAGTACCAGTCGAAGTGTACCACTCGAAGTATAACACTTGGGGACCTGTTCTTTGGGGAGACGATACTGTTATTGTTAGGCGGGAGGGGGCTTGTCGAGTTGAGTAGCCGTAGATCTCTACAAGGTCTTACAAGGCATGTAGGAGCTTCTTGTTTTATAGACGGTCTCTCATCAGTGGATTGTCGCTGTTGGTCTTTGTGGGTTTTCTTGTACTTTGTAGTTGTAGAGTGCGGGGTATGATTCCATTTGCTTGTGGAATCTTGACTTGTAAATTATGTAATCTAACTTCAGATACCTCTATAAAATATTATATGCGCGGGCATCTGGAAGTGTTTTGGTACCACAGATAAAATCTAGTAATAGATCTAGCACAATAGTTGGTTAGGGCGACTCTTCATTAACGATACAGTTTTCGTTTAAGCTACGTCGTTCTGAAATAAATCACGATTCAAGCACATGGCAATTTACTTGAATTTTCAATCCTGGTCTGGTGTCGATACGACCAGGTTTAGCACAGGGCTCGAGGGACGTCCCGTTGGTACTGTATGTACCAGTCACGGGTCACGTGGCTAGGATGCCTGGCTGAGTCATCTTCTCGCCTGCCAAGAAATTGTAATCTCCAAGCAGATCCACGGTAGCGTAATATAGTATCAAACCCACCGTAGGATCTGCATCCATTCGGTTTCCGGTTTCCGGTGCCCGTTTGACTCCCTTTGACCGGCTATACTCCTTGGCCAGCTTTGATACTATCTTATGGCACCGTAGGATCTGCTTGGAGATTAAAGAAATTGAAAGATTTAGCTATCGCCTAGTTTAAACAAGTCTCCTCTCCAAGCAGAGGTTAGACAGATAAGACTCCGGCTGCTTTTTGACGTTTTTTTAGTCATTTTCATCGGGCTTTCTGATGTCTCCCGGCCTAGGCCGCGAGGCATAAAGAAAGGAAACGGTATATAATAGAAAGCCCTGGAAAATGCCTAAGCCATAGAAACGTAAAAAAAAAAACATCCGTAACCTAACCTCTGCTTGGATAGTAAAAGAAGTTAAGCTTTCCCACGCGTACGGTTCCCCTATTTGGCCATGTTCGATTTCATGTCGGAGCCTAACGGACCTTCACATGGTGTTGGTATAACTCTATGTGAGTTTTGTATGCAGTAGACCGATGTATTTCTCGTGAAATGCAGAGGGAATACCCGCGAAATCTAGCCTGCTATCTTTTTCTTCTCGTTTCATAAAATAATTTTGCTGACCGTTTTCAATTTGTGAGTCGCTATACACAAGCGACCAGTTCGTACAGTCTTCGTCGGGAAGCCCGATACAGGGCATCTAGAAGTAAAACGAAGAGACAAGAACTGTCATTTGCTCCCCGTTCTGTAAGATTGCTGTACGAAAGTGCTAGTTGATCGGTAAAGAATGTTGATTCTGTCATGTATACTTTTTTTAATCCGATTGCTGTCTAATTTTAAATGTTGTAAATGCATTAATGTTTTAAAGTTGATTCTGTAACTGATGACGCATTTCATGTGTATATACATGCCAAGTCATCCAGGAATAAAGCTGAATCTGAATCTGAATCTGGTTTACAAAAAAAAAAGGTTAGCTAGCTACGTCCAGCAAAAGTCACGGTTTTTTGAGCCCAATTGGTGAAAAAGACGAGAAAAAAACGACCAAGAGAGTCTGCTATGGAGGCTATCTAAGAAACCTTAATGTCCAATTCCAGATACATGTGTTTGGAAGTCGTGTGCCCGCCCGTACTTAGCAACCCGCGTGGCACATTCACCACCCTCGCTGGGACCAATGCGCTACCGTCATGTGGAGTTCGGAGTCCAGCGGTGGTGCTGGCGGAACAAGCTGTCATTTTTACTCTGTGACCGTCGACGGAGTATTGTAGTCGGTCTATGTAATTAGTGTTCGAACCTATTTTTCATATAAAACATAGTGTCACACACCAGAAAACAACACAACCGACATAAATCATAATTACGTCGGAGAGTATGTTACCTACGGTCACTGATTTTTAATTGCAACACAGCTCTATCGCAGTGTTAGGTCGAATGGATTTTAATTTTGGATTCAAAATAGTTCTTTTGTCGCCTAATGTGCCTTATAGTGTTTTCAACGTTTTCCGATCATTTGGGAATATGGGTACATTAAGGTGTAGTGGATAGAACCAAAACAATGACATATTTTTTATTCATTTGTGTGTTGAGCTTTTATCTTTTTGACGAGATTGTTGCCATTACCTTCATCACATACTATAGGAGCAAGGATTTGAGCTATGTTACGCAATCTGCTACAAATTATTCCAATAAGGCAAACCTAACTTTTTTTTTTCCAAAAGAATGGCTTATTCAGCTTAACGTGCCAAGAGAGCTATGGTGAGCTGATGTTGAGAGGTCCTGTTCAATTACTATTCCTTTCCTACTATTGGTCACTCGGTGGTCAACGGTCAACATTTGCACTTTCTGCATGCAGGTCGTTTGATAAGCAATTGGAGGGCTGTTTCAGACCGCTTCTTTCTTTTCAGATTTTGTCTGATGTAATGGGACCTTAGGAGTTAGCAGAAATGGCGACTTGTTATGAAAACACATTGTTAGAAGCGCCACGGTTTTTATGGACTTACTGTATCCATGTTCTCACCACAATCTTATTCAGGTCCGTTATGAGACATCTTCTGATCCCTTAGAGTCAGCGAAAGTCGTCTGGAAAGCTGTCTAATGGGAGGAATGAGGTAAGATCTTTACCAAGACCACAGTTGATAAAATTATGCATAGACTATATAGAAGGCGACTTTGACCATTCTCTATTCCATGTACTGTCATAGCCTCTTAACTATTCATATCCGTTGTTTCTTTATTTCAATGTTTCCTGCGATCGTGCCGTTCCTTTGCTAGTATTATATAGTAGTAATAGTTTGACAGTGTGCAAAGGCACAATATATTTTTCATGCATATGGCTCTGCCTAGCAATGCAAGGTTTTAAATTGTCTTTATTACATTGTTACAGCGTGAAATGTGCGTTGCTTCAAACAAAATCAAGTCATTACTTTTGTTGATCCCTTCATTAATAATAAATTAGTATCCGTAAAGACAGATTCCAATCTTTCTGAACCTGCAGTTTACGGGTAACACTTAGTTGTCTAAGACATGTCAGTTTACTCAAGAGATTGTCAAGAAAATAGGGTAGCTAAACAAATATTTACCGTCTGTACATCAGAGAAAAAATGAAATCACTTACTCCTGCATCTATGTATCAAATCCCTATTCTACTTTCTGACCGGATTAAGAGAAATGACAGTTTCTTTTGACTGTTTTGATCAAATGTTTCTAAGGAACATGTCTCCTGGCTGCTCCATATCTTAATTCCGTTTGTCGGATATGCTTTTGTGACTGCTTTCCTCAGCTGTCAATCTGTGAATTTGAGCCCTTCTGGCATATAGGTAGTCCACTGTTGTATGTATATTATGTATGTATTTATGTCATACTATACAATATGCAATGTATGCATACACGTGTCTGTGTCTGCTTCACACCTTACCTTAGGCTTTCTATTTATTTTATGTGTGGAATGCAGTGTCATTCTTCATACATTCATTCATTCATTGGCTACAGGTTGCTGCTCAGAGAATACCACGGATGGAAGGGACTAGGAGAGGTTTACGTAGTGAGCAAGTATTGTCTAGTTTCGCTCGCGCTGATGGAAGAAGCAGCTGCAAGATGTAGCCAGAATTGAGAGCGTACCGAAGGGTATGGAATTTGAACATAACAAGTAGATTCACAAGACACTGGCTGCAACCAGGATTAACCACTGATCGACTGAACCATATCCAACTTACAAGTTTATTTGTTTATTAAGATTCAACACAGAAGTGTAAGGGGCGAGGGAACAGGTAATGACACCTTTGCCGGCCCTCGCCGCGACTTAAAAATACAAGTGTGATTCAGCTAACGAAATATAGAAACGGTCCATTACTTTTATGTAGAACGCAGTTTTGAGTGTATTCATTAGTTTCATGTGTTAGACGAACACAAACTGTTTTAACGTTTCCTTTTATCATCCTTTACTCCTGGGGTGGCTGGAAAGTTAAGAAATCGGCCAAATAGACGGACAACATGCAAGAGGGGTTTGTCCGTTATAGGAGTACATTTTGCTCAGGTCGACAAACTGTAAACCTTTAGCGGACTAACTCCTCCGACATAATATCTGTCTATTAGGCCTATTTCTCTTTCCAGCCACTTTTAATAGTCACAGCTTATAAATGCACCACGTATTTACTGATAGCGTCTACGAAAATTATCATCCTTTGATATTGCCAAGAAAAGTAAGATATGTATTGTCTGCTTTTCAACACACCTTGTCATGCATGTATGAAAGGAATACGCCTACCTTGTGAAAGATATCGATGTAGTTCAAAATTGATCATCATAATTCAAGGAGCTAAGTATCATAAACAGGTATGATTGATGACTACGCTGTAACGTCTTATTCAATTGAGTAGTTCTTTTGTGATCCAATCAACAGGTTGACAAAATATTTGTGCAAAATCTACTTGTCATGTACTTTTATTTTCCCTAGTAGGGGCCCACCACGGGCGATTGTCCTGTCAGGGCGATCGCCCCCAGGTACTGCAAGGACTGACAGGGCGATCGCCCCCAAATCCTGACAGGGCGATCGCCCCCAAATCCTGACAGGGCGATCGCCCCCAAGCCCTGGCAGGGCGATCGCCCCCAAGCACTGACAGGGCAATCGCCCCCCAAGTACTGATCACAGGGCGATCGCCCCAAGCACTGACAGGGCGATCGCCCCGAAGTACTGGCAGGGCGATCGCCCCCAAGTCCTGAAAGCTACAGGGCGATCGCCCCCCAAGTCCTGACAGGGCGATCACCCCCAAGTCCTGACAGGGCGATCGCCCCCAAGTCTTCTTCACTCTGATGAAATCAAGACGAGATGACTGGACAATTCAGACTTTGTACGGGGCAATCGCCCCCACAAGTCAATATTCCTGGGACTTGAGTCTCTTCAAATATTGCATTCTAATCCAAAATGACTTGATTTTCAAAGAAATTCAGACTTCGTTTTCTGATTATCACGTCGAAAAAAAAGGAATAAAATGGATTTTCCTTTATTATTTTGGATTCTGTTATAAGAAGGTACATTTCATTTTTTTTTCTGTTCTAAGCATTTAGTACTCAGCATTAAGTGATACTAGTTGATCAGCCCTCCTCTGTAGTTTTTTTCTTTCTTTTTTTTTTGTGGCGACAAGATATTGGGCGAACTTTTGTTGCTAGTGATGCAGTTTGTGAGGAGAAAGAAAAGGATAAAGATGTAAATGTTGGCAAAATTTCCCTACAACAAATCCAGCATTCAAAATTAAATGGCTTCGAAAATTGACCTATGAAACTGCGACTCAGGTACTATTTGTGTGCACTCTTTCAGAAAAAAAGGTATTGTTTCATCAAGTTGAAATCTTGACCCGTATCTCCTGCATTTGTGTGAGTGGCCGACGAAGTATTCACCTGTCTCGCCAGATAATATTGCATCATGAAACAGCAATCTATGGTTCGAACTTGAAGAGTGTTTAACACGTGTTTTAGCGTTGATTTAAATGGAACGGTTGTGGTATGAGACCTTCTGATAAGGACATCCATTTATTAAATTCAAGACCAAGTGTATATGGAATATAATAACACGGTTTATAGTTCGCATGAATTTGGCCTATATTTCTCTATTTCCTTTCTTTTTCGCTAACGAATCAGGCCAAAGAGAACACTGTGTCCATTAATCGGTATAAAACGAAGCGGCAGATGCAGAGAGGAAAGATCTCCTATTGAGTCTCTGACCTTTCTGTGCATATTCCGAGACTGTACAAAAGGCAAAACAATAGAATAGAACTGAACTTTTTAAAACTCCTGTTGTGAATTCACATTTTTCGGAATGTTTCAAGTATTAACCCTATTCAGACCGGGCTTTTTTGGTCATCCCTGGACCGGGGGGGGGCTTTTGAGGCCCTCCACTTCTAAGTCCTATAACTCTAAAACGACGTGCCGTAGGGCCACCAAATTTTTAGGACATAATATCGACATAATATCTGACAAGTAGGTGACGTTTGACGTTACGTTGACGTAAGATGACGTAATTATGACGTCATCAATTTGATTATATTGGCCAAACCCATGAAAAAGGGGTATTATCAGAAAACTTCAAGTTATGCTACAAAAATGTAACAACAAGTGCAGATAACAGAATAATAATGTTTGTTACGCCTTGCGTTGCCCATAGCAACATCAATGACGTCAATATGACGTCATAAAATGACGTCATGCACATCTAAGATACGAGTTGGGCTCCGCCATATTATATCCACCACCTTGAATTTTTAAAAATACTTTTTTTGCAACAAATAATCACAAAGGGCAATGGAAATAGACTAAATTCATTCATTCAGATGTTTTTTCATGAAAAAATACCAGGTAGCTACGAATTTTAAGGGATAATTAGCTTGTTATTCTTGATCTGGCCATTCGGTCCGCCATCTTGGATTTTGGGCTGATGACGTCATAAAATTAGCATAATTTATGCATATATAATTTTGAAAGATATGCTAAATAATATAAGATTTTATTTATGTAACAAAATAGCAGTAATATAGCAAATAAATGTGAAAAATACATTGTTGGAACCAAAAATAGTGATTTTTGGCAAAACTGCCTGTCAACAAACGGTTGCCATGGCAACAAGAAAAAATGGAAAATTTGTCAAACTTCGTAAAATTGTTGCCAACAATATTTTAGGAAAACTCACCAAATTTGGTGGCTCTAGCGTAAGCCGTTCTGGCGTTATGGGACATCAAAGTTAGCGCGGGCCTCAAAAGCCCCCCCCCCCCGGTCTGAATAGGGTTAAAGAACAAACTTTCCTTTGAAGTAATTGTTTCGCCTCTGTGACATTGAAAACCGGCTGAAAACAGCCCTAGTGATCTGTACCAACTATTAAAAATAATGCAAAATAAGGAAGACCAATCTTTGCAATAGTACCCAGAGCCTTTATTAGCAATACCGAATAAAGGATGACAACTGAAGTAACGGTAGAAATACAGCTATTCTTGAGGAAATATTCGGAATTTTTATGTTGTGTATGTCGAGTAATTATAACATACGAATTCAAGTATTTTTGAAATAATTGTATTTTCTAAAATATTCATATTCCCTCCATTTTAACTTTACTGTTGTTTGTCGATGAATTTCTACGAAGTAGATCTTATACATGTCTAAAGATAACAAAGAATCGGAATAAAGCATTAATTTCTATATCCATTTCCAAAGATACTGCTAACCTCGTTTTGATTCAACCTCATGATTCCCATCAGACTGTGCTCTAGAGAGAGAGCAAATTTCAAAATGGCGCTCATTTGTAGAATATATAGATGTGAAAATATGGTGGACGACAATCCATTACATTCAAATGGATATAACCTGCCATGTTGATCCTTAAGGAAAATCTCATTTTAAATTTTAGTCACCATCACAAAGCTTACGATAGCAAAGGCAAGCAATCACCACAGTACCAAATGCAGTTGATTTATTAGTATGCAAAACATCCAGATTCACATTTGACAGGTTAACACCCTTTCGAAGTCAAAACAGTGGCTATCAGTACCGTCACTGTCGAGTGAGGTGTTGTTCTTGTACCATAATGGCACAAAAACATTAATGTCATAAGTTTGTAGCTGAATGATGAAAGTATAGAAAGTAACGTTACAACCAAAAATACAACTTTTTAGCAATTGCAACAGGCCTAGGTTTAAATTTGTACGTTCCAGTTCTTTCACGGAAATGGCCTTTGACCCTTACTGCAGTATTTGATATTGCCAGAAAAAAGTGCATAGTGTTTCTTCGGGTGTTGTCAATCAAATGTTACACACTGGGTGCTCACATAATATCGTGGAATGCTTTCTGCCACTGCTTGAATTTGACCTCGGTCTTGGAGTGCTCGAGCTCAACCTTACGGAACACGAACATCGGCTGCTTCTGCAGGTAGTTGGCCGCCATCGGCTTAGCGAAGTCGAAGTTTGTCTGCACCTTGGCTTGGTAGCGTTTGCCATCGGTAGTGCTGTAAGGAGACACAATATAGCATTGAGTATGGAAAGAAAAAACGTAACACACGACTAGAAGATATTCGGTGAGAAGCGTTCGGAAGGCATGCCATGTTTCGTAACCTATGAATGGGCAGTCACATGACCGGGAGTCTCCGGGAGTCAAAAGTCGTACAGGTCACGTGATGCGAGGGTGTTGTAGATTGGGGTATTTTCGCTAAATCCCTGACGTGAACAGTTGCAATAGAGACCTAAGCCCAAGGCGTCGAAATGCTATCGCCACGATTTTCGGTTGGTCGATATCTCTTATGTAAAAAAGCGAAGAGGTTTGGACCACCTAGCGTTGCCATTTTAAACTGCAGGGGCGTTTGTCCAACATGAGAAAATTTCGTACGTGTAGCTCCAGTCGAACTTGCTGATAATGGTCTTGTCGTTGGGGTACAGCAACTTGTCCACGCACCAGTCCGCAGCGGTGAGCTTGTTGGTCATCACAGGACCGTCAGTAGGGAATCCGGTCCCGATGAGCTGAAGAATATTATTGATTACAAATATACAATCGCTACGGACACAACAGTACAGCGACTTTATTACGGTCAAATACAAGCTACAAAATAGAAATACAAAACAAATTTAAAGATTCTACTCAAAGCTTGATGTTTTGATGTTTCTTTGATGTTTACCTATTTTTGTATTGTTAGAATTGTCACATCCGTTTATAGCAGCAACTTTCTTGAAGTCTGTTACTT
The DNA here is from genome assembly GCA_019207045.1 of Branchiostoma floridae x Branchiostoma belcheri. NCBI lineage: Eukaryota > Metazoa > Chordata > Leptocardii > Amphioxiformes > Branchiostomatidae > Branchiostoma > Branchiostoma floridae x Branchiostoma belcheri. Next base: position 24,550,701 of record CM033026.1, on the reverse strand, counting down.
ATTACGTGAAAGATCATTCATGACAAAGTGGAATTTATTTTCAATTTTCATTTTTAATTATAAGTGGTAATTCTAGTTAGTCTACTAATATGTCTTAATAACAGTGTTTTTATAGCCTTTATTTTACGTTGATGCAATGTTTTGGCTCAGCAACACGAATATAGGTACCGCTCTGTTTATAAAATGGCACCCAGTACTAGGTACTGGGTATTTTCTTCATATGGCATGAAAAAGCTTCAGTGTTTAGTAGTCACAAATTTATTGCCCAATCATGACCAACAACTCCCTTGTTAAGAAACGGTATGGCACGTTACCTGAAATTCTCCTTTCACGTGGCTTCCCTCGTAGGTGTATTTGTAGTGGCCACTAATCTTGGCACCGTCTTCATACTGCATTGTGCGATGCATTAGGTACCTGTAAGAAGAAAAACCATTAAGAATATGTATAATACATGAAAACTAGAGTTCCACGACCCCATACCTTCGCCAAATGATCTTAGCCTTTACAACTGCTGTGTTAATTGTGTGTTTCATTAATTATGCAAATAAGGTTCTCATTCGCATAAATTATATTACTTGATCATCTCCTCCACCAAACAACAGACGTACACATCTATGTTCAGAAAGAAGGCTTTTATCACATTTTCCGATAATTTATGCAAATGAGAACCTCATTTGCATAATTAATGTTCAATGATGTTCACCTGTCCATAACTTCAAAATGCTACAAGTAAGAAGTTCCCATCATTTACCACAATGACATTCTAGCATTTTCTCATTAATTATGCAAATTAGGTCTTTATTTTGCATTATATATATCTATCAATATTCTTCTCCTTCTTAGTTACAAATGTCACATGTTGTAATGGTCCTATATTAGAACTTAGCGTGTATACATGATTTTCTAATGATTTTCGTGTATACATGAATTATGCAAATTGGTATCTAATTTGCATAATTAATACGTAATTATGTGAAGCATTACTAAATCTACATACCAAAAATCATAACAATCCGTCAACCCCTTCTTGAGTTATTCCCATTCATAGTCTGGCACTAAACCTACCCTGCAGTTCCAAAACAAGCCGCTAGGGGGCCCAAACCTATACCACTTACTTTTGGCATCAAGAGCTGTCTACTACTAAAACATCATAGCCGCAGCATGTTCAGAACTCGAGATATCAAACCAGGAAGTTCCGCTGCAGTACCTTCCCAGGCCGCTAGGAGACCCAAAATCTAATCGTTTCTAGGTGTCATCAAGACCTACACACACACCGAATATCAAAACAATCCGGCCAGGCGTTCTCGAGTTAGGCCTACGTCACATTACCCAGGGTGTCCGCGCGGTGTCTAACCGATCTAGGCCCCGGCCGGGCTCTGAAGCCGGGAAGACATCGGCTCAAGTAGTCACAAATCATTTTTTCTTCACGCGTCCCGTTTGAGGTCCCGAGGGGCTCCGGTGGGCATTCCGGCGGCTTTCGTGCAATAGTCGTATGCTTTAATCATTTATTGCTCGATGCTCGGCAGGAAACCGTGAGCTGCCCTGGGGATGTCCACGGGTACCCCGTAGGGGTCTGGCAGTGGGTCGGCCGATTCACCCCTTGTAGATGTATGGTCCTACTCTCCAAGCAGAGGTTAGGCTCCGGCTGTTTTTTCAACGTTTTTGTAGTTGTTTTTATCGGGCTTTCTATTTTGTCATTTTTTTTCCTGTGTCCAACCTAACAGGTAAAAAAACGTTGAAAAAACAGCCGGAGCCTAACCTCTGCCTGGAGAGTAGTATGGTCCCTGTCGTACGCCCCGCGAACCACGACCATCATGTTTTTTTGCTTTTTTGCTGGGGGGGGGGGGGGGGGTATTGGCTGGCTCGTCTTTGTTGACTTTTGTGCGCCACGTGGTACTAACACTAGTAGAAGCGGAAAATGCCACTGCACTTCGATTGGCAGGGTGAGCACATGCCGCTTGCTCAGCTCAGGCTAAGCTCGAGGGTGGCGACGGCTCGTCACCGTTTCATCCTTGCCCGGAAGCAGAGAGACAAGCGGAACGGCAACGCCAGAGAAGAAGATGTTAGGTTCGGCTCTGGTTGAGGCGCCGACCCATGTTTGGGTTCTACGATACGCTGATGAGCAAGCTATAAATGCAAGAACAACTTTACGTCCTTTGTGCGCATGGTGTCTCAAATGTTCTATGACCTGCTCATGCGTGTGAGACCTACCATTGAGAAGAGTAGAAAGTGAGTTTTTTTACTGATGATATTTCCCTAATATTTTCCCCGCCGGGACCCCGGTTCAATTTAAGTCCGACTTAAAACCAACCGGGGCCTCGCCCGAGGCCAAAAATAACCCGGAAGCCGCTGGGAGACCCACAGGACACCCACCGGAAGAGCCAAAAAACAGTCCGTAAGTTACCCGCTCGGGTCCCTATGTGGAAATGTGACCATGGCCCAAATTGTCCCGTTCGATCAACCGAGGGACCCCGTCAGCGGCCCTGGCGGTGTTCCGGGATGACACAACGGATGCAATAGTTTGTAATGCAATAAGGTTGGGCCTGTACCGTCGAGTACCGTCGGGATGCCGGGCGGGTACTGGGTGGGTACTGTAGGGGAGCCTGTCGATGTGTCCACGATTAGTTGACGGCTTTGATTCGGCGTATTTTCCTGCCCGGGGCCCGGTTGATTTTAAGTTCGTCTAAGAATCAACCGGGGCCCCGCCCGAGCCCCAAACTAGCCCGGCAGCCGCCGGGGGTCTCACGGGGTCCCGCCCGAAAGTGCAACAAATCAGCCCCTAACCTACCCGGCCGGACCCCTTTGTGTAAATGTGACGTTAGCATTATGCTGGTCTTCTACACACACACACACATGTAGATTAAATTACTGTTGCTTACAGATTGACACTGCTCTTTATTTACCTTCGCCAAGAAGGTTATATTTTGGGTAGCGTGTGTATGTGTGTATGTTTCTATGTCTGTAGAAGACCACCATAACTCAAGAACGCCTGGGTGGATTGTATTAATATTCGGTATGTGGGTAGGTCTTGTTGAGACCAAAAAACGATTAGATTCTGGGCCTCCTAGCGGTCTGTTACGGTACTGCAGCGGAACTTCCTGGTTTGATATTTCGAGTTTTGGACATGCTGCGGCAATGATTTTTAAGTGGTGGATAGCTCTTGATGTCGAGAGTAAGTGGTATAGGTTTGGGCCCCCTAGCGGCTTGTTTTGGAACTGCAGGGTTTGGAACTGCAGGTTTAATGTCAGACTTTGAAAGGGAATTACTCAAGAAGGAGTTGACGGATTGTCATGATTTTTGGTATGTAGATAGCTTAAGTGATGCTTCATATAATGACGTATTAATTATGCAAATTGGTATCTAATTTGCATAATTAATTAGGAAATTTTATGAACACGCTCAGTTCCATTATGGGACCATTGCAACATGTGACATTTGTAACTGACAAGGAGAAGAATATTGATTGATATGTATTATGCAAAATAAAGACCTAATTTGCATAATTTATGAGAAAATGCTATAATTTCATTGTGGTAAATGACAGTAACTTCTTACTTGTAGCATTTGGAAGTTATGTACAGGTGAACATCGTTGAACATTGATTATGCAAATGAGATCCTCATTTGCATAAATTGTCAGAAAATGCGATTAAAGCCTTCTTTCTTAACATAGATTGTGTACGAGAATGCCTGGATGGATTGTATTGATATTCGGTATGTGGGTAGGTCTAGATGAGACCTGGAAACGATTAGATTTTGGGCCCGCTAGCAGGCTTTAACGGGACTGCAGCGGAACTTCCTGGTTTGATATCTCAAGTTCTGAACATGCGGCTATGGTTATTGAGTGGTAGACAGCTCTTGATGCCGAGAGTAAGTGGTGTAAATTTGGGCCCCCTAGCGGCTTGTTTTGGAACTGCAGGACAGGTTTAATGTCAGACTTTAAAAGGGAATAACTCAAGAAAGGATTAACGGATTGTTATGATTTTTGGTATGTAGATGTCTGAAGTTATGCTACATATAATGACATAACAATTATGCAAATTTGTGTCTAATTTGCATAATTAATCAGGAAATTTGGTAAATGCGCTCAGTTCCATTATGGGACCGTTGCAACATGTAACATTTGTAACTGAGAAGGACAGGAATATTGATTGATGTATATTATGCAAAATAAAGACCTAATTTGCATAATTAATGAGAAAATGCTATTATTTCATTGTGGTAAATGACAGGAAATGTTTACTTGTAGCATTTGGAAGTTATGTACAGGTGAACATCGTTGAACATCAAATATGCAAATGAGAGCCTCATTGGCATAAATTAGCAGAAAATACGATAAAAGCCTTCTTTCTTAACATAGATTGTGTACGTCTGCTGTCTGGTGGAGGAGATGATCAGCTGATGTAATTTATGCAAATGTGAACCTTATTTGCATAATCAATGACAAACACAATTAATACAGCAGTTGTAAAGAAAGGTAGGCTTATTTGGCGAAGGTATGGGGTCGTGGAACTCTAGTTTGAGCATGGGACGTGCCTAGGGCTTGGAAATCATGATGAGTGACCGGTTATCCCTTGTTGTTGGATGTTTGGACACATCAGCATTACCATGTTACTCACAAGAATATGACATAATAAAAGCTCTATCACTCACCCTGAGCCACCATACATGGCGGCCTGGTAAGGCGACATTTCGCCGTCCGGGTAAGGCAGGTACTGGTAGAAGCCGTACCCGATGTGAGGGATCAGCATCCAGGGGGAGAACTGGAGGGGACCCTTGGTGGACTTCAGGTGTAGGTTCTGAGACCCCTACAGATGAAGGCGGAGAGTTTACTTGTGGCAAATATCAATCTCAAACGTCCACACAACTGCCCATTAATTTATTCGTTCAATCACAAATATAGCAATAGCTCGTTCTTGACGAGCGTAATCTACTTGGCTACTGTCGTCTATGCAGTTCGTTATGATTTGAATCTCTCGGAAGGTACTGTAAATGCATTTAAGTTCGCGGGGATTTAATTTCGCGGTAGCGGGAAAAAGGACTTTTCGCGGTGGTTTTAATTTCGCGGTAACACCATAGACTGCAGTCTAAAACCATAATAGAAAAATGTTCGCGGTGGTTTTAAGTTCGCGGTGAAGTGGTTACCGCGAAAATCGCGAACATTAATCCACCGCGAACATTTCTGCATTTACAATAACACGTTGATCTCTCTCCGACCAGGCTTGCGATCTTTCGAGCTCGTGAGTTCTCGTCACGCTCTGCTGTCGCGAGAACACATTTTGAAATGATGCTCCTAATACAAGTATTGGAATTGGACTCATTGTGAATGAGTTCATATTTATCTGACCGTATTTCTTACATTATAGAGGAAGGGGACGGTCAAAAAGACTACCTTTCCTTTCAAGCCCAAAAGAAATATAACTTACTTACATCCTTTGGATTACCTTCGCCACGGCCCACCAAGTCAAACTCCACACCATTGAAGGAACCAAAGATGTGCAACTCGTGGGTAGTTGGAAGAGGCTGCAATCAAAGCGTTGTGTCTGATTAGTTAGAGCAAACCTTATACAAATGCTGATTACTAATCAGTTTACTAACTGCAAAAAAAGTGCTTTGCCACTACCTGAAGCTAACCTTTAACTCCTATATAGCTTGCATAAACAAATTGATAGTAATAATATCACAGTGATAACACATAAGGTGCGGAAATTTACTATTACCATGATTATCGCTGTGTTGAGTTTAGTCTCAGGTAACCACAGGTGGAAACGACTGGAGTCGGTGTCTGATGAAAAAAAGTGAGACATTGTTGTTAGAACATCCATTTTATTCCTTTTTTTTAATTTCATTTTTCAGCACTCAAGTAAGTACCTCATTTGTGCAACATGCAAGGAAAGGTAGAATGTAAAGGTAGTACTATAGTCCAATAGCCTTCTGAGGCCGAAAGGGCAGTGGGTTGTTATCAATAGTCTCTCAAGCACGGCACACAGACACACACACATACACACACACACACTCTCTCTCTCTCTCTCTCTCTCTAGCTCTATCTCTCTATCTTTCTCTCACACACGACATACACAACACACACGCACACACACACAAACAAACAAACACAAATCAAGGGTAGGTTCAGTTTCACTTGGTATGTCAGCAAACTATTTGGGCTATGCTACCAGAAAGGCTCTCATAATTAGTGGCTTCGCTTATAAAATATTGCAAAATCATTGTGCCGCACCTGTGACTGCACCTGTGTAAGAAATTAGCTTTGCCATAACCTCATTGGTGATAATGATAAATTTGTCTTTCTGGGCCACCGTACCTTGACAAACGTAAAGTTGCGCTTCCACCGCTCTTGTCATGCAAGCATGCGTTCACTGTGTCACTGTTTTGTTATTTTTTCCGATTTTTTTTTATGATTTAGATATTGCGTAATACGTAAAAGTATGACTTAGAAGACGACAAAATACACGAATAGAAAGAAATTTCGTTCTCTATCTCTGAAATTCGTTGAGTATCTTTCGAACCCAGCAGTGACACAAGTGCGAATGCACTTGAGGAGCGGTAATCAGCGTATACGTATTCTCTTGCTAACCTTTCTACACAATAGCAAACTTGTGAGCCGTGAAACGTGTTCATACCCAGCGGGTGTATCGATAATCAGCTTACAATACATCTTCAGTGGGCTGAAAACACCGCAGTTACTAGTAAAGCATCATAACATTCGCCACGGTGGGGCAGTGATTTTCATTTTAATGTGGTACGCGCGGGTTTTTCTTCTGTCAGCTCGAGACTACTAAATTACTTTGCAGACTACGAGCGGGGCTGGCTTTTCTAATGGGGGGGGGGGGGGGTCAATGGGGCAACGTTGGCTAGGTTCTCTTGTGCTGGGAAAGAGAGTTTGTCGTGGAAATGAGTTTGCCCCGTCTGCGAAATTTTCGCAGGTTATTATAAACCAAATGGATTAGGAAATCATTTAAAAAAGGCTATTGACATGTTCGGGAATGTGGTGGTTACTAAGGTACGAAAAATGTCGGCATTTTACAGAACCTCGGAGAACGCATTGGGGGAATCAAAACTACAACACCTGAGTCAAGTCAAGTTGGCTATGCCGGCAATCTACTACCCCCCTCCCCACCTAAAGTAAAAGCCAGCACCTCCCGAAGTCTGCAACGGAGGCTGGTCTGGCCCCAACCGGTCTGAATGTTGAGATGTGGTAGCATTTGATCTGGAGTAGGTGGGTTCACACGTGCGTATCAAATCAAGTCCGTATGAGGTCCGTATGGAAGTCTTATCCTCTACCAGGCTCCAGTCACGGGAGAAATAGTAGAATTTGAACAAATACGGACAGATAATAAGAAATACGTTTGGCATGTTATCTGTCCATATTTGTCTTATTACCTTCGCTAAGAAGGTTATATTTTGGGTAGCGTGTGTTTGTATGTATGTATGTATGTGTGTAGAACACCGGCATAACTGGAGAACGCCTAAATGGATTGTATTGATATTTAGTATGTGGGTAGATCTTGATAACACCTGGAAACGATTAGATTTTGGGCCCCCTAGGGGCTTGTTACGGTACTGCAGCGGAACTTCCGGGTTTGATATCTCAGGTTCTGGATATACTGTGGCCATGATTTTTAAGTGGTAGATAGCTTGTGGGACCAAGAGTAAGTGGTATAGTTGTATTTGGGCGCCCTAGCGGCTTGTTTTGGAACTGCAGGGCAGGTTTAGTGTCAGACTTTGAAAGGGAATAACTCAAGAAGGGATTGACGGATTGTAATGATTTTTGGTATGTAGATAGCTGAAGCGATGCTTCATATAATTACATATTAGATAATTTATGCAAATCAGAACCTAATTTACATAATCAATTAGAAAATCGTCTAAACAGGCTCAGTTCAATTATAGGACCATTGCAACATGTGACATGAGAAAAAATGATATTTATAGATATATATTATGCAAAATATAGACCTAATTTGCATAATTAATGAATAATTGCTATAATGTCATTGTGGTAACTGACAGGAAATTTCGTACTTGTAGCATTTGGAAGTTATGTACAGGTGAACATCGTCAAACATTAATTATGTAAATGAGGTCCTCATTTGCATAAATTATCAGAAAATGCGATTAAGCCTTATTTTTTAACATAGATTGTGTACGCCTGTTGCTTGGTAAAGGAGATTACCAACTAATATAATTTATACAAATGAATACCTAATTTGCATAATCAATAACAAACAGAATCGATACAGCAGTTGTAAAGGGTATAATCATTTGGCGAAGGTATGGGGTCGTGGAACTCTAGTTTCTACTATTTTTTCAGCGACATGCATTTATGCATGTGGAGCCTGGCGAAGGCTAAGAATTCCACAAGGACTTGAATATATACACACGTGTGAACCCGGTTTAACTGGCGAAGAAGTTAAATACTTTTCATCGCAAGACATTTTCGCCGTCTTAATCGAGGACGTCGTCAAAACAAGACAAAAATTCTGATTCGACCCCCAGTCTTGTAATAGCACACGACACGTACAGTCACTGATCTGTTGAAATCGCAGGTCACACAAAAGGACGTGCTGTAAGCTACGTGAAATGAAGTAAACGGCTTGCTACGCGGTCACGTTTGTCGTCGGCTGTCGTACGATTATGTTGTGAAATTTTTAGGAAGGCAAAGAAAGAGCCGGACGTACAACAGACGCAGGAGTGTCTTTGTTTACGGTCATGCAGCTTTTTTTTTGGACACCGTACCCGTGGACCGGAGATATTCCCGGTGTGCCAAAACTGATCAAACTATTTACCGAGGCAAGCACGCCACCAGAACTAGACGTGTGGGGAACGGTTGGACGGAGGGAAAAGTTTTGTGAGGAAACATTTCGTTGTTCATGATCAACTTTTAAGTGAATGAAGAGTCTTCTGGGATTCTGAAGTGAATTGTAATGGCTACGAAATACGTAGCGTCCATTTTGTCCTTTGGTCAAAAATAAATGTCTTAGTCAACGTCAACGGTGGGGGATCAGAAGTCTTTTCTGAAAATGAATACGGTCGCCGAAAGATATCTGGAGGATTTGAACCACAGATTTGAAAATTGCCGGAAAGGTACTGGTGGTAGCTAGATAAATTTATAGAGAAACGCACTGTTGCGAACATGAAACCGTCGGGTTTGTAGATCCGGACTCTCAACATATCTTACCGGGCCCTGGCCAAATAGCTTACGGAAAAAAGGTAAGAACTCCAAAGTCTTACATTTGGTTTTCTCTGAGACTAACGCAACATGACGGATTTGCTAAAATGTACTTTTCGGACATATGGTATATTCTGACCTGCAAAGACTTTTTGTCACCCAAAAGATTTTTTGAACTTCAAATAAAGCAGAATTTACAGATAAAACAGGTGATAGAGCATCCGGTAATGTTAACGACAATCTACTTATACGCAAAGCTGTCAATAATCAAATGAAAGTGGTGGCACGTTTGTGCTCTCACAAGCTAAGTACGGGTCAAATGATAATTAGATCTAAGTACAATTAGTGATATAAGAATGTGGTAATCTTACTACATCTACGTAGTAAGTACAAGTAATATCAAAAGATACATTTGTCATATCAACGAGCATGTGTACAGAAATATGTCGTTAACACAATGAGAGATATAGGCAATATTTTTTACTCACTGTCAAAAGTTGACTTCTAGAAGTTGAAGACAGTTAATGAGATGTGGTCGGCTTCGTGTCGTCCCGTCGCCAAGGTGTGGGGAAAGCGGCGCGCTCTCTCCGTCTTTTATAGCAAATTTGCCCTTATTAGGGCCCTTATTAGCATAGTATTTATTAGCACGAACCAATAGCTATGGACGTGTCGACGTGATGTTTTCTATCATTGGACAGAAACTTGAAAAACAATTTTTGGCCGCGTCTATCTTTTAGCGCCGAACGTGTCCTGAACAATGTCCTACCCATCTCCCGGGTTGGTTAGGCCTCAAGAGTTCTTGGGTCAATGACCAGGTTTGTCTTATACAACAGCATTGCCATCTTATGTAAGATATTTGCCATCTTGCGGTCAAAACCTTGGTTCAAATTCTGTCAAGTTTCCAAGCTTTACACTCTGATCTGCGCCACTTTGTTGCTATATCGCTGTAGGGAATCATTCCGAATGTCAGATTATTATATTGTAGTGATAGAAGATTTCATGGCAAAAGGAACAAGACCCACTCAGCTAGCTCTGCCCACAGTCTACCCTTGTGTTTCTCGCCAGTTACCTAATGATTTTCAAAAGGGCGTTGACTGGAAAGCAGTGACTGCAGTGAACAACAAGAGCTCGTAGACCTCATATCTCCATGAAATAGTCTGATTATGTAAATGACTTCTATGCTTAGTTATGTTGCTAATGTTCCACCTGCCACAAACTACATAATATAACATGTATTTAAGTTCTATAAAAGAAAAAAACTGCAAATACAGATTTTCCCCATTAAATATGCAAATTAAGTGTCAGTTTGCATCTCTGTCTAAGCTACCTACATGCCAAATATCATGTTCATGTGTCGTTTTCTTCTTCAGTTATCCTCCTTAGAAGATGTTGACAAAAATGCCCCTGCAGTTCCAGAGCAACCTGCTGTGGGGCCCAAATATACACCACATATTTTTTATGTCACACGCTATCTGCCATCCAAAACTCAAGACCATAGCACATGCAGTTCAAAAGATCCCAAAAAAAGAATTTCTGCTGCAGTACCAAGGTCACATACCAGGGGGCCCTAAATTGACCTTAACCTTTGTCTTCCCAACACCTACCTACAAATCAAATATCATTGTAATCCATCGAGAGGTTCTTGAGATATGCTCACTACAAAAATCCGGACTCACACACAGACACACACACACACACACACACACACACACACAGACACACCCAAAACTATATCTCCATTTTTTCATGCAGATAATAATTAGAAATTCGGTGGATACTGGAAAAAGGCCTCGTACTATGTAATTGTGTCCCGGAATTTGAATTTTTCACCTTATTTCAAACTTCACTGAAGGATATTGATAAGAAACAGATTCAAGAAACAAGAGATATAAAATGTTAATCTTTATAATAGCCAGCCTACACCTGGTTCCAACTAGTTGGTAACTGGGAGAACCAGGTTCGGATCCGGGGAGGGTATACGTATGTCGGTTGGGGCTGCATTTGTCTGTCGGAAGGGACTAAAAATGAGGGTCCCGTTTTTCGAGGTGTCTATCTCAAGCACGTTACAACGGTCTCATTATTCAGACTGGTACCTACTGACTGTTCGATACTGAGAATTCACTGCATGGTTGCTGGCTTCTTCACAACATTGTATAGTTCAATTCTATCATGCTATGTTACCTCCGTGACAGCGGTGGTATTGTTTTTGACTATGGCCATTGAGACTGTGTTGTATTCGGCGCAGAATTATTTTGACGGTAGAGGATGATTTAACGTTATTTCAGCATCTTGAACTTAATAAATGCATGTCAAAATGAAAAAAGTTTTCTCCTGCACTTGCCTGTATTACATTTGGAACACAAATTACATTTTCTTATTCCGTGCCAAATATTCGGCATGCCCTTCGTGCCGGAGATTTTAAGACCAAGACATTTCATATGGCTCATAGGGACCATTGTGATTCCTCGCGGCTGAAATGATTTTTTCAAACTGTTTTTTCAATACACCTTTACAAGCTCAAGGATGTAGCGTTCCAGGGACTGGTGTACAAATGGTCACTCATCTTAAATTTGTACACTACAAAAAATGCCTTTTCTTATTTTTCTGGAACAAAGGAAGCTGATCTTGCAGCAAAATTATTCTGTATAAAAGAATCCCTGGGCATGTTTTGAGGAAATTGAATAGACCCTTTTTTTTTCTTCTCGCTAATGGACCAAAACTTCTAAAATAGTGTTCTTGTGGTCAGAATCTATTTCTAACACATGGATGCTGAATGAGATTCTTGGATCAAGACTGAGGTTCTTGTACCAGAAATGCCTTTCTGAATTTCTTACAACAAGAATGGCTTTCTTGCATGAAGATTGTGTTTCTTCTACCAGGAATACCTTTCTGTCTCCAAGACTGAATTTCTTACACCAAGAATAACATTCTTGCATGAACATTGGTGTTCTTGTTCCAGGAATACTGTTCTGTCCTCAATACTGAATTTCGTACACCAGAAATTACTCTCTTGCACTAAGATTGAGGTTCTTGTGCCAGGAATATCTTTCTGTCTTCGAGACTAATCTTTTTACAACTACAAACCTAGAAATATTTTATTAAACTAAGATTGACACTCTTATAAAGAAGATAAAGAATACAAAGAAATAACAAGACCATAACAAAGCTTAAAAGTACATTCGACATTTCTTTTCTTCCAAGAAATCAGTACTTAAAGAGTATGTAAGGTGACCACAATATGCTACAAGTGGACTAGCCCTCCGCTGTAGCATATGTTTTGTGGTGATCATTTTAGAATATTTGGCACATTTGTTGCTGCTTATACTATTTGGAAACTGTGAGGAGAAAGAAAATGATAAAGCTGCAAAATGTACCTACAACAAAAACACCATTCAAAATCAAACATTGACCTATGAAACGACGACGCGAGCACTGTTTGTGTGCAGTCTGACTGCAATGAAATGGTATACTTCCATCACATTGACATGAAGACCCTTTTGTTCTAGTGATTATGTAATTGGCCGACCAAGTATTGGACTGTCAAGCCAAATTATTTTGCATCGGGAAATAGCAATAGATGAGTCTGTAGTGGACCACTGCTTGTATGAGTAGATTATTTGAACAGCGTTGAACGCATCACTAGAGTCCATTAACAAAATTTAGCCACACTGAAAGCACCGTTCAAAACCAAATGCCTTCGAAAATTGACCTATGAAACGACGACGCGAGCACTATTCGTGTGCATTCTTACTGCAAAATGGTATTTTTTTCCATCACATTGACATCAAGAGCCTTTTGTTCTTATAATTGTGTGAGTAACCGACGAAGCAATCACCTGTCAAGCCGAATTATTTTGCATCAAGAAACAACAAAAGATGGGTCTGTAGTGGACCACTGCTTCTCTGAGTAGATTATTTGAAGAGCGTTTAACACATCAACAAGAGTTGTAATCGTCATCATTACCTTTGCTACGAAAGAATCAGACCACCCTCCTGCCAGACAGATAGAACTACATCCCAGGTGAGGAGGCTAATTTCGGCCACTTGTACTTGTCACGTGCATTGTCATCCTAGAAGATTATAATCATCAGCAGTTGTGTTGAGTTAGGACGCTCGCCAAAATTAACTTGGACATCTGTCAAGTGTAATACGTTCTCGGGATATTTACTTTGACAAGTAATGCACCATGATAACAGACATCTGGGACAGACTCACAGCTACTTAATTTCAGGTTCTTTGGCTGAAATGGTGTCCTGTTTTCGTGTTGTCACCGGTTGCTAGCAGTCTCCAAGCGGGTTAAATGAATAACCGAGAACATTTAGATGACTGATATGTAGTCAGAAAATAATACATGATATAAGCCAAATGACCGGTGCTTAAAGATTTAACGACGCCATGAAAAATTGCCTTGCTTAATTAATGATAAATTGTATAATTTTTTTCCATTAACATTACATGTGTAGTCATCTCACTATACGGTGAAGGTAACTTACCTGTACATGTAAAAAATACCTCACCAAGAAAACAAGGCGACAGATGGACAGACTAACGGACAGATTAAAAACAATACCTCTCCGTAAATTAGTAGCCTCTTCGAACGACCCTTTGACCTGGACTGTACTTCCTGTACCACGCCGGTAAGTCTGACGTATGGTCATCTCTCCTCGCTCACATTCTGTCACTCTATACAGACAGACAGACAGACACACCAAAAACTATACCTCAATTTTTCATGGAGGTAATTAAAGCCACATTCATTTGACCCCCAGTGGAGAGAAAGGAACTGCAACACACACAGGCCCATGACTTCTAAAGAGGATGTCGACTTGGCGAGGTATGAGAAGGATAACAAAGAACACATTCACAGTTTGAAAACCTGTAGCTTGTTGGTATCTTAGCCTGTTAAGAAGGGTGGGTCCACAAACAGGGCTAATCATCTCCGACAGAGCATCTATGGGGAGTACGTTATTGGGCAGAGGAGGGTTGATTACCTGACAACGGGGGGTTCAATACGCCATGGGAAGTTAAAAATCAAGCAGGCAATCTTTCTCCATTCCAGAGGAAACTTTATTTTACATGTAACATTTCTTTTTCACCAAGCTGAAGCTTACGACACATTAGATTTCATTCGCAGGCCTTGAATTAATAACACATCTCATAAGATGGATACAAATATGCAATGACCCAACCGGCCTGCCTTTTCACATTCCAAATCTCTATCCCTTTCCATCTCACACATACACCCACATACTCCATCCTATCCATTTTTTTATCCATCTATCTAACTATCTGTCTGCCTATATATTCACCTAATAACTAGCCGTCATTATCATCAAAGCAATGACCACCTTGGAAGGAAGGAATCGTACTGCGTATTTCACAACGTGGTTGCCATAATAGTTGTGACGTTCAGTGCTATAAGTTAATCTTGCACCCAGGAAAATTGTCGGGAATTGTAATTTAGTCTTTTGATTTAAAAATTGTCGTCTTGTGATTTAAAGTTTGTAACAAGACAAAAAATTGCTTTGGAGAATATGAGATTTTACAGCGAGGTTGTAATGCTAAACACATCATAGTTGCTACTTTAAAAAGATAAAAAGAAAATCAGGATTAACCATGTAAAACTTGATACCTTAAGTATGCAGAGCAACTAGAAATGTGTTTGACAATAAGTAAGAAAATGAGTTTTCAGTTCATTCACTTATTTGAATTGTAAAAAAAAATCACGCAAATTACTAGCAAAATTCCTTTTTAAAAAAGGCTCCCTCGCTGAAAAAGAGCCTCTTCAGAAACGGCCTAAGGCAACATTTTGCATTAACATTATTCCGGCTATTAATATCATCATTATTATGCATCAAATATGACCAAGCCTACAATAATGGATCGTCCCTTCCACTCTGTACGAAAAGCACAAAACAAGCGGGTCTGTCCACATTAGCTGTACAGAGACCCTCGCCTTTCGAGATTTTTCAACAAGAAATGCATATTTTTGTTTTGTTCACTTCGTTTACCAAAATGTCTGAAATTAATCGACATCAATTTTAATCGCGAGAGACTAAGAATGATAGTATTACATAATCAATCTTGAAGAGTGTGTCATGATAATTCAAATGCGGATTTCCATCATTGAGAGGCTTAATTGTATGATCAAGTGTCCTTGACATGAAGCATTTCGTGTCTGCAAGTCAGTTGCGCCGCCTGGTGGAGCACGTGGATAATAACAACAATCACTGTGCGAGTATTTCATAGACTGACTGTGAATGATCTGGTTGTAGCTGGTTGCGTTTGTGATGTAAACCGATGGTAGAAAGTCAATAAACATTCCTCTAAAATATCTGGCGTTGCGTCCTTATTTCGTGTATGATGGTTAAGAATAAAAATGAACGTTATTATCAATGAGACTTAACATTGTGATGAATGAAAATGATCGTTACGATGAACAACGATTATAATCAATAAGATTGACCATTATAAGGACTGAGAAAGACTGAATGAGAATAAACGTTACAATGACTAAGAAAAAACGCCATAGTTTGAACTTAATAAATCGGAAATATGGAAATAACTTACGATAACATGCAGACTTTGAAACAGGATAAATCATGAATGGATGGATGGATGTATGGATGGATGGATGGATGGATGGATGGATGGATGGATGGATGGATGGATGGATGGATGGATGGATGGATGGATGGATGGATGGATGGATGGATGGATGGATGGATGGATGGATGGATGGATGGATGGATGCATGTTCATAATTCTTAACCTATGGTATATAGAACCTTTTGAAGGCCACATTCGGGTATCCAAATTATGAAAATTATGACTTCATTAGATGACAGATAATCAAGATGAACAGTCAGGACCGGTCTGATGTTTGCTTCATTCGCGTCGTTTTCGATCTATAATGTCTGTTGTTCACGTGTGTAAAACTTACCTTTCACCCAGAGGGAGGTTGGATTTTTTGGATGTTTCGTTACCGAATGAGGATGTTCGCCATCTCAAATCTTTTTTTATATCAGGTATCGGCGATGACAGGGAATTTATCATCCACCTAAACACACGCTTTTGATCATTTTTCAATCATTTGGGGGGCCCTGGCTATTTTAAAGTATACCGGCGCTTCCAACATTATTGTGAAATTTCTGTCTTCAATAATAAAGGGACGTGAATATGTGTAAGTATGTTTAATGAAAAAAAAAACAGTCAGCTGTTTGTTTAGACTTGGTTTATTTAGCTTTCTAATCATCATAGTCAGTGGCAACAAACACGGCGTACTTATGCATAATAAGATCAGCAAAAAATTAATGCCATCTTAGGGCGGCCCCCGTTAACGCATACAATATTTCTGATGTCTTTCTGTTGCATTTGAGCTGACTTTACATAAAAGGAATGAGGTTTACGAAACCTGTGAAACCTATTATAGGTGCAAAATATGTCAGAAAGGTAGCGTTAATCATTATTATAAGAGGAGACATTGCTATTACCAAATATGCGAATCCGCATATACGAGGGGCATTCAATAAGTAATGCCCCTGACCCACTGCCAGTTGTCTGATCTAGATGAAATGTTGCATGTGTAATGAGTCATATCTCTATGGGTTATGTTGCAAAATACAGCTCTGAACTAATTATGGTTACTGATTTACTGGTGTTTGAACTGAGTCAGGTGCGAAATGGACCAGGTGTGAAATGGAGCAAGTTGAGTGTCGCGCAGTGATCCGGTTTTTGTATTTGAAAGGACGCACACCAAAAGGGACTTTTGATGAAATGAAAAAAAAACTTATGGTGATGATGCCCCATCATATGACCTTGTAAAACGCTGGCATCCTGAATTCAAACAAGGCCGGAAGTCTGTGGAAACAGCTCCCAGACCTGGTCGTCCCTCTTCTGCCATTGATGAGGCATCTGTCGGATGACCAACCTGGGATGTCCTACAAGAACGGTGTCCAGAGCTACATCAAATGATGGGAGAAATGCATAACTCTGGGTGGTTCCTATGAAGAGAAAGACTAATAACTGTGCCAAGTTTCATTAATCTCCTGCTATGGGAAATGGGTCAGGGACATTACTTATTGAATGCCCCTCGTACGAATACGAATATTTCCGCTCAATATACCAAAATACGCACTTCACTAAAGCAGCGGCTTTGCCTGAATAGCTCCTTCGTTGTTGGTGTCTTTGGTTTAACCAAGAAAAGCAACATTTCCTCCTGGTTAAAACTTACATATAACAGATACAATCTTCCCGATGTATTTCCGTTACATTTAAGCTGACTTTACATAAAAGGGGGAGGTTTACAAAACAAATTGCTCCCCTCCGTGATGATCTTCCACACTACATAATCGATGGTAGATACTCTGAATACTTCACGGTGTCGTGACGGATCTCTTGTTATTTGTTGGTTTTCTAACTGCATGTATACAATCCCAGTTTGAGACTGCTAGCACCCAGCTCCCAAAAGAAAACTGAACAAAAATTCCAGCCAAGGAGCCTGCTATGGAGACTTACGTAACTGTGAGTCTGTCCCAGGTGCTTACCATCTTGGAGGATTACTTGTTAGGAGAACATATCAGACCTGATAGGTGTCAGAGACAATTTGGCGAACGAAAACAATCAAACTGTGTAAAAATTCCCTGTCCTAACTCAACACAACTGCTGATTATCATCGTGTTCTGCTAGCTAAGGATATCAATTAATGTGACGCGTAAAAATGGCCTCAATTAGCTTTCTCACCTGGGC
The DNA here is from genome assembly GCA_019207045.1 of Branchiostoma floridae x Branchiostoma belcheri. NCBI lineage: Eukaryota > Metazoa > Chordata > Leptocardii > Amphioxiformes > Branchiostomatidae > Branchiostoma > Branchiostoma floridae x Branchiostoma belcheri. The sequence goes on along the minus strand of CM033026.1, from coordinate 24,532,768 downwards.
TGCAGTTTTGTTTCCATCTGGCAGAGGGTTGTCTGGTCCCATTCCCAATTGAATCCAGCTTTTTACCTTTTTCAGGAAGTTTGTGTTGTCTATGAACAGTCTGTGTGTTTGTCAGTATGTGTGTGAGTGAGTAATTCGACAGTATAACTCGAAAATTTGAGGACGGATGTACGTGGTATTTTGTATGTTGGTAAAAGTCGGGATAATGAAGGTCAAGTTTGAAGACGTGACTCCTGTCTGCTTTGTATGGAACTGCAGCCGGGTGCCTTTTGTGAAGGTAGAGTCCATTCCAAGACACCATGCGGATGTTTGTGGCCATTGTTTAGAATTGATTTTAAAGTTTTGTAATTATATGTCTAGGACATTTGATACTTCAGAAATATTTGTAACAATGTTTCAACTTTATAAATATTTCCCTGGTCCTGTAAAACTTTGGAAATATTCATCGTGTGGAATTGGATACTTCTAATGGTTTCTAAATAATGATAACAGCATTCTACCATTATCTACCATTTTCTACCATTTTTTGTAAATGGTTCAGTGGGCTGGGAAGATAGCAATTCACACATCCTTGCAAAGTATGGTTGGGTGCCATGAAACAATGGCCCACCACAAAGGATCCACCAGTGAAATCTAAAAATATACAGATACAACAATAGGGCTTACTTTTATGGGGGCAATAAACTAATTTAACCATTTGGCGAGGTTTACCATTTTTTGTAAATATTTGTAAATGTGAAATAATCACACAGAGGTTTCACAATTATTCTAAATAAAGATATTTTTGTACAGTTACTTTCAAAATGTTTCTAAAATATTCAAAGGAATTCAAATATATGAGTACTTTCTCAGTCAATTTTTTAAAAATAATTTAATTATTGTGGCTCAGATATTCTTTTATTCAAAATAATTCAGACTAATTATAAATATCACCTAAAAACCCTCATGGTGTCTTGGAATGAACTAAACATATTAAAAATGTTTTGTCCTTTTAATGGCTTACATTACAATGATCCCCATAACGTGTTGGGCGTCAAAAATGCTTGACTATCATAATCATAAGTTCTAACCATGACAAAAGTTTAATAGCAGTTGTCTACAAGGCCACAGAAAGATATCCGAGGTCACCACTTTCTCATGCTGAAATCAGTATCACCAGTCGGACAGAAAATCCCCCCATCTTCGGTTGGGCGACTGTGTATAATAGGGGTAATGTACAATACATCTATGCGCTATCACAGTGCTGTTGCCAAAAGGGTTTGTCTATTATCCAGACGTTTTTAACACCGTTGGTCTCGGTACATCTTGTTGGGTACGTCTAGGAGCGCCTGGATGGAACAATTGAGCGACTCAAATCAGATTATAACTGTTTTTTTTTATTACTACTGGGTCGGCCGCCTACTTTCTTGCAGCTAGAGGCTAAGTTGCGAAGAGCTTACATTTGACAAGAAAAAGGTTCTGTAATACCCCCCTCACATTAGGCGAAAATCGCGTCCGCGAGCTCTAAATTACGAGGAGGCATGACTCTAACGGGAAGGGGGGAACTCTGCCATTTCTTCGTTGGCATCAGGGCCATGCCTCCTTGTAATTTGTACAAGTTAATAATGCACTTCGCTAGTCGGTACCCATCTGAGCAATGATGTTAACGTTGCTGTAACTTGCTCTAGGCACCTCCTCGAACGTTCGAACATGGACCCCCACTTCATGTCGCTTCCGAAAGACGAATGAAGCCCCAACCGAGATACTCTATCCAGGATTTGAACCGTGTTTTCCTAGTTACCAACTCGTAGACGTAGGCTGGCTGAGAGTGAACATTTGATGGCTCCTGTTTCAAATAATCTTTTAGTTTCTTTTCCTTATCAATATCGTATTAAATATAAGTTTTAATACCTTTTGGCGCTCAATAATATTTCATAATGAGGTATTGGCCTATCTGTGTATTGTGAGAGACAATCGGCAAAAGATCTAATTTCATTCATAATTTAAGTCAAATATCTCGTTCTAGCTTAACTTTTGAAACTAGAATATTTCATTTTCTTCTTAAAACTAAAGCCCTGTCTTGTCTCTGTGACTTTGAAACCCCGCTGAAAACATCCAGCTCTAGCTAGATCCGTTCGTAATGTTTGTGTACGTTATAATCAATAGGACAAAATAAGGAAGAACAATATATGCAATAGTACCCAAAGCCTTTATTTGTATTACCAAAGAAGTAGAATAACTTCATGAATAGTAAGAAGTAGACTTATATTTGATTAAACATTAGGAATTATTGTCTTGTGTATACGGAGTGATAGACGAAGATGAGTATATTTTATATATTCGAATTCAGCCCATATTCAGCATTACTATTGTTAATCGTTGTACAATTCACCACACTATTCTGTATTAAAAATATAAGATAGCAAAAGCCCGTACTCACCGCAGTACCAAAAGAAACTATCGTATATGCAGAAACTTTGCAAGAGATCCAGTCAAATTTACATTTGATTGTTCTAACACCCTTTCAAAGTAATATATAGCACAAAATTATTAGTAGCAATGTCAAAAGTTTGGAGCTGATTGCTGAATATGTATTTATATTATGAGCATTTGCAATTGCAAAACCAAAGTACATGTAAATTGAAAACTTCAGAGCGGTTGTAAGTATTGCTGCAGTATTGGGTGTTGCCAGAAAACAATGTATAATGTTTATTAGGGTGTTGTCAATCAAATGTTACACACTGGATTCTTACATCACATCGGTGAAGGCTTTCTGCCACTCCTTGAAGGTGAGCTCGGTCTTGGAGTGCTGGAGCTCCGTCTTACGGAACACGAACATCGGCTGCTTCTGCAGGATGTCGGCCGCCATCGGCTTGGCGAAGGTGTAGTTTTCCCGCACTGTGCTCTGGTAGCGTTTGCCCTCGGAAGTGCTGTAGGGACGGGAAATAACATAACACTGAATCTAGAAAATCAACCTGTAAGACACGAATACAAAGAGAAGCTTGATGAGAAGCTTTCAGAAGGCATCCGCCATCTTTCTTCTGCTCCAAATGGGAAGTCACGTGGACAGAGAGACAGTCAAAGCCGTACAGGTCACCTGCCACAAGGGTTTTGCAGGAATTATATGGTAACTCCACTAACGGAGGGCATGAGTCATACCGGATTTAGGGAGGGATGGGGGCAACGTGTGTCTGTGTGTCCAAATGCATTTTTGTGGGATTGAACGATGCATTATGTTTCACATTATAGGTTGAGGAGGTAATACTGAGTTCTTAGGTTAAATGAAGAACATGAATGCGACTCAAACTTGAGCAGCAAAAAACGGCCGTAATGAACTTTCATTGTCACCGCAAGTGAATTGCTTCTTCTTGCGAGATGAGGAAGTGGAAATATCGTTTGGCAGTATTTTGATATATCAGTTAATATTTCCGTGCGTCGTTTGTTGACACATATGCACAGACAGATGCTGTACCTTTAATTTCCCAAATGCTTTAGAATTGCTGGCATATGTATGCTGTTAGGTGAACGTCTCAACAGATTACCTCCGTGAGAAATGGTAGTTATATTTTCAGCGGGAGCATCCGTGGGTATGTGTTCAGGTCGACATCATAAATCAAGACGAATCGTATCAATATTTGATCAGTAGGTCTTGATGAGGCATTGGCTTGGCACCCTAATGGCTTTTTGCTACTGCAGAGGACCTTCCGGTTTTGATATGCCATGTTCTGACCAGGTTTTGACCACGAATTGGGAGTGTTAGATAGCTCTAAAGTCGCGGGCAGAAGTGGAGATCTTAGGGCCACCCAGCATTAAATTTTGAAACTACAGGGGTGTTTTTGCAACATAAGAGAATCTCGTACGTGTAGCTCCAGTCGAAGGTGCTGTTGATGGTCTTGTCGTCGGGGTACAACATCTTGTTCACACACCAGTCTGCAGCGGTGAGCTTGTTGGTCATCACAGGACCGTCAGCAGGGAATCCGGTCCCGATCACCTGAAGAATATGATGACAATCATACTCTCGCAATATCGCAATATATAGATACAGAAAAAGCACACCGATTTCGTACGGTTAACTGAGAAGTACAAAATAGAAATTCCAAACAAACTTAAAACTTCTACACACAAAGTATGATTTGGCAAAAAAATTCACGAAAATATACTTCTTCAAGAATAAAGATTGTATGAACTACAGTTGAGAGCGCAGCGAGAGTGCGGTGAGATCGCCGTTATAAAGCCCCCTTTACAAATCAAGAATTCAGCTCGGCCGAGTTGTTGGCGAGCTCCAAATGGACATTTTCGGCCGGAGTATGACCGGCGTTTTGGCGATTATGCGGGCCTCGCCCGAACTCTTCTGCCTCGCGCCAGACTCGTTCGGACTTCCTGCAATAACCGGACGATATTCCGTCCGACTTTTAACAAGTTTGGCGTGCTTTGGGCGAGCGTTGTGCTGGTGTCGCTGGGAGCTCGGGAGGGCTCCGACAGAATTTTAACTGTCACCTAATCAATTTGATACCTGCGTTGAATACGTGCCTTTGTTTTGGGGCTTTCATCTTTAGTAAACAGTTTGTTCCGAAATATAAGATAAATAAAGACTACTTTATGAACTTTTCTAAGAAAGCTGCGTATAATGTAAGGCAATTGGACACGAAGACAGTACTTCCTATTAATTTTTTTGCTATAGGTTTGGATGTGTGAGATCATATATTCTTCTAATCTTCAAGCAGATTCCACCGGTGGCATTAAACAGTAACATAAGCTGGGGAAGGAGTTTAGCCGGCAAAGGAGGTGGCCAATTATCCTCCTTTGCCGGCTAATTCCTTCCCCAGCTTATGTTACTGTTTAATGCCACCGGAGGAATCTGCTTGAAGATTAATATTCTTCATGTCTGAAGGCTTCCAGTCTGAAACTCGGGCGGCCTTTGCCGGCCTTCGCTCGAGGTTCGACCAAGGTTCGCCCGAGGTTCGCCCGATTTCTGCTTTATCAAAATTATTGAATTATGTTGAATAAGACTGGTCTGTTCACTTTGTGGCTCTTGTGGTAGTTTTCGGATTGGTGTATCACAACATTCCTGTTGATGTTATTGTTTACAGTGTGTTCGTCCACTCCACTCATGTCCTACATATATCCCGCAACTCAGAAATTAAATTTGACACAAATATTGGCTTTTTACAAGGTTAGTCAGTCCTGCCTTCGTCCATGTTCAAGACATAGTACAATCTCATAAACAAATTATAATTAGTTGTATTGGACGGACGTCGGCCGGGCTCCGTCCATTTGTGAAGGGGGCAGATTTTCAGCGAAAAATCCAGCCGATACTCGGGCGATGTTAAAATTCGGCGAGCTATGACCGAGCTACAAATTCGGCCGGCGTCCGCATGAATTGTAAAGCCGGCTTAATAGAATGGGGCCTATTATATACCATTGCTTAGCCCTTATTGGCGCTCACCGCGGTGACAGATTAATCAGTTTTTGCATATTTAAGGCTGAAATGTTATGAAAATCGATGAAAATGTGCTGAAAATATAATGATTATTTTTTTCTACTACACTAATGCTTAAGTAACATTTACGTACAAAAACACCCATGTGTAAGCTTAAAGCCCCTCAAAAATTGAAAAAGTTTGTAAAATCTTTATAAATGGAATATTTCTTGATATCTTCTTTTCTTAACAAAAAAATAGCAAAAGGTAAGAATGTGTGATTTCTGTTACTAATGTGGAACTTCACAGATCATCTAAAAAATAACAGAAAAACTGTTTCGGGGTCCGGGCCCGCGGAAGCCAGGGTGACAGATTGATCAGTCCGGGAAGGTGTACTATTGAGGGTTAATACAAGTGTGCATAGCATGGAATGAAAATGGTCTGTTACAATCATTAAGGGATTTCTAGCGTCTAGACCTTCTTTAATACCATGCAAGGGTTGACACATGTCATAATTTAAATCTATAAGAAGTTACCTTAAACTCTCCTTTGATGTGGCTTCCCTCGTAGGTGTAGCGGAAGTCGGCAGTCAGGGAGGCACCGTCTTCAAAGTCAAGCGTGCGATGCACATGATAGCTGAAAAAAATGTTAAACAAACAAATTGACTAAATGTTGCCAACAGACTGACACTGCCCTATGGCCCTTTACCTAATCAGCTGCTCGAGAGGCGTGCCTAGGTTATGGAAATGAAATGAGTGACAGGTACATCTACTCCCTCGTGGCTGAAGAAAAATAGATACAGAAAGTCTTGATTCATTAGCATCACCATGTCAATAACATCTGTCCTTACATTTACAACTGCCTTAAGAAGCGAGGGGAAGTTGGACCTGTACATGCTAGTATGCATAAGTTTGTAGATTCAGTAAATACATGCATGAATGAATAAACCTCATCAACATACACATAGAGAAAAATACAATATTTACCAATAAGCAAGATACCACTTTCTTACGTGACTAATTTCACTTAGAGCTACAGCTTTGTCATTTTGGCCTGTACTTACATGCAACTTGTAAGGACATAAATGCATAATGAATAATTCATCAATTCATTCATGAATGAAGGCTCAGTCTATAGATATATTGCCCACCCGGAGCCATCGTGCATGGCGGCCTGGAAAGGTGACATCCCGTCAGGGTAGGGCAGGTACTGGTGGAAGCCGTACCCGATCTGAGGGACCAGGATCCATGGGGAGAACTTGAGGGGACCCTTGGTGGACTTCAGGTTTAGCTCCTCGTATCCCTGGAAGTGGAGGAATCGAGGTTAGAAAAGGATTTTTTTATCAGATTAAAACAATTATTTTCTAGTAACTACAGATTATTAAGTTTCGCAAACGTGAGTTTGTAGATTTCATCATTGTGCACTTGAAAAATATAGCTTTATTGCGGTGGTGTGTACCAAAGTGATGTATTTTCTCATCGAAAAAATTAAAAATAAAATTAGGGGCAATAAAAACCTCAAAACGCCATCCATACGGCCCAAAAATTCAGATTTAGAATTCTTTCATGCCCATCTATCAATAGACATTACGACTCCATTCTTTCTTAATTCATTGATGAGAAAACAATGGAAGGTCAAAATTCCAATTTAGCCAACCTTAAGTTTTATCGGTCCATATCAAGCTCAAGCGCCCACCACAGGGACCTTTTACTCGTGAAATCGTAATGTATATTTCAGCGCCCCCTGACTGGCTGCAGCCGTCTGTGTAGATTGCCTTCGTTTGGAACCACCTACGACCTCGTATTCGTACGAACTCTCTTGCGCAATTGCGTTCTCGCTATGGTATGCTTTTGAAGGGAACACATTTCAAATGACGTTCGCACTTGGAATAGGGTTTATAGCGTATCTTCATCTTTCTCTCAATATATTAATGTATTACCATGGCAGTTCCCATCATAAGCTAATGAATATAACTGATTCAGAAGTAGTTTTTTTTTATTTACAATCTATATCAGCTCGCGTTATGAAACGATTACAAAGAGAAAAGATCATATAGATGTCCACATGAAATCGTGACAATTTACTAGAAAGGCCGACATTTGCTTAAGAGCAAATGCAGCATATTTCAGCCATACCCCTTCCCACGCAACATTGGACTGTTCCAAATCACCCCTGCGCAAAAATGGAACATCATCTTAACAGTACATTATCCTCCCAAAGTGGACTGGTATTGTGAATTGATTCCAGGTAAAAACAGAGCTTGCTTCTATTTTTCAGAAAATGACAATAATCACACCTTCCATTCAGAAAATTTTCATCATGACTGAAAATTGTTGAATGACTTCATGTAATGTCATTAACAATTTTCAGTACGATAACTAGGTGTAAGTTTAAAAAAGTATAAGCTCCTTGTGATGTTGGTACATTTATTATTGCAGTGAACTTTTTTTTTTCAAGTAGGGCATACGATTTAATAATTATCAAGCAGGTGCAGGTACTGTAGGAGCGTTTGTTTTCTTCAAGCTGTAAAACTGTTAAACTGTTTTACTTTGTATGCAATCAGCCATCGAGCCTATTCTTATTTTAGTTTAACAACTTCCTGCCAGACCCGGAAGATACGATTGAACCTTGTTCGAGGATTTATTTTCGTCTGTCTGGTCAGTCTGTTCATACCCTTGCGCTGAGAGTGTTTTATTGGGCTGAAACTCTGGCAGTTTAAAGTTACTTACAATTTAAATGTTCAAAGTTTATGTCAAACAACAATAGCACTAGGAAATGTGGCCACTATAGACAGGTGGTCACTATAGAGAAAATGCTGATCTATTGACTATTAGCCATACGTTACACATGATTTCAGTACACTGATCATTAATCATATAAACATTGCACAGGTAAGCCAATTGTTTAGATGTACAATTAAGTTCAAATAATTCTGAAGAGAAATATTGATGAGAAAATAATCATTCTCGCCACTGTCTAACTTATAATTACGTATCAAAACTAAACGCAGATTTTCTAACTAACGCACCTTTCGCCGACTTCATCAAAGGACCGTCGGCTATCAATCAAACACGGCTGTTGATTAGACTTAGAGTTTCAAACAGTCATGTGCTGTGTGCCAGTTGACAGCGAACTTCATGCTACGTGATGTTTTACATTGCTTGGGCCTTCTTTTCTACAGCGGTGCTTCTACAAAATATTTAGACTGTAACACTGAGTCCCACATGTTTTATAGAATAGAATTTGACGCAGAACAGCGTTTTTTGCTGGGTATTTTTCTTGAAACATGTCCGTGGGAATATCAGCGAGGCGGCGACGTAGGGATATCAGACCGTCAACAAAAGTCGCACGGCGGCTAACGGCGCAGCGAAGATACTAGCGCTATAAATAAGCGCTTCAACTAAGGATGGCAACCCGGACAATATTTTTGTATACTGTTGAGCTAAGTAAAGTTTGTTGTTTATGAGGTTTTAGTTGTCTTTGAAGCTTTGACCCGAAATATTTTAAAGTCAAACTGCTGAAGAGAAGTAAGTGACTGCTACGATTATCGTAGATATGGCCCTAAAAAAACTGATAAAAGAAGCCTTCTCAATAGTCTAAAATGCAAGAGCTTCCGGGGGGGCTTCGCCCACCTGGGTCCCCCCCACAGTGGCCCTGCCCCTGGACCCCGCCAGGGACATTCGGCGGCCCCCGGACCCCTGTCCGACGCTTTGAAAAAATCCTGGCGAGAAGTCTGTACGGCCTGAGTCTTCAAGTTAACGTATTGTGTGGTCCCGCTTATGAATATTAATTAGCCTCCGCTTTCCTCTTCGCTGATTGGCTGAACCATTAATTGAATTAACTCTTCCTGCCGGCTAGACGCAGGTGCAGATGTCGGCTCTGTGGGGTGAACGTCCGAAAGGTCATTGCATGGAGAACGAAAGAAAACCAATTTCCCCTAAAAAAAGTGCTGTAATTAAGCCTTTTACAGTACTTTATGCCAAAAATTTTACTTGGATCATTTTACCAACTATCTTATGCCTATCTAGACCAAATGTTACTCATACCAGGGTACAGGGGTGCAAAATATACCGTTATAAGACCGTCAACAACAGTCGCACGGAGCTAACAGCGCAGCGAAAATACCATCGCTAGCGTTTCAACTTCGGATAACAAGTTATAAGTACTGTTGAACTCAGTAACGTTAAAGTTTGTTTTTAGTTGCCTTTGACGGTTTGACCTGAAATAGTGTTACGCTAAACTCCTGAAGAGAAGTTAAGTGACTGCTGCGATTATCATAGATATGCCCCTAAGAACTGATACAATATAAAGCCTTCTGAATAGTCTAAAATGCGAGAGCCTTAGGCGGGCTTCGCTCCCCCTGGCGGGAACACTGCTATATACGGGATCATGAGGACCCGCTTATGAATATTAATTAGCCTTTGGCCTCCTCTCCGCTGATTGGCTAGGTCTTTGATTCAATTAACTCTCCGGCTGACGCGCACAGGTGTGGCTCTGTGCGGGGTCACGGAAGGTCACGTCAGGGGGCCAAAAGAAAAAAAATTTCCCCTCAGAAAAGTGCCAAAATTAATCATTTTAAAGTTGTTTATGTCAAAAATTTTACTAGAATCTTGTTACCAAGTATCTAATGCCTATCTATACCAAATTTCAGGTCATTTAGTTGTAATACCAGGGTACAGGAGCCAAAAGTGTCCTTTTTTGGTCAAAAATTGGCCAAAAATCTCAAAAATAAGCATTTTGTTGCACTGTACACCAAAAGTGCTATTGAATTTATATGAAGGGATTATCAAGGCACATCTGTGTCAAATTTCAGCTCATTCGGTTGCAATACCAAGGTGCAGGAGCCAAAAGTGTCCTTTTTTGGTCAAAAATTGGTCAAAAAATCGCAAAAATAAGCATTTTGTTGTACTGTACACCAAAAGTGTTATTGAATTTATATGAAGGGATTATCAAGGCACATCTCTGTCAAATTTCAGCTCATTTGGTTGTAATACCAGGGTACAGGGGCCAGAAGTGTCCTTTTTTGGTCAAAAATTGGTCAAAAAATCGCAAAAATAAGCATTTTGTTGTACTGTACACCAAAAGTGTTATTGAATTTATATGAAGGAAATATCAAGGCACATCTCTGTTAAATTTCAGCTCATTTGGTTGTAATACCAGGGTACAAGGGCCAAAAGTGTCCTTTTTTGGTCAAAAATTGGTCAAAAAATCGCAAAAATAAGCATTTTGTTGTACTGTACACCAAAAGTGTTATCGAATTTATATGGGGGCATTATTAAGGCACGTCTCTGTCAAATTTCAGCTCATTTGGTTGTAATACCAGGGTACAGGGGCCAAAATATACAGTTTTGGTCTAAAATTGACCAAAAAATCTCAATAAAATCATTTTAGAGGCAGATATGAAAAAAACTGAGAAAAAAGCATCAAGGTATTGGCCCATTCTACCCCTGTGCCAAATTTCAGGTCATTCGGTCCAGGAACGGCGGAGATGAATCACTTTGAAGATTTGACAGGAGAAAGAAAGAAAGAAAGAAACATTACGAATACAATATATTTCACCATACTATGTATGGCTGAAATATAACAAGGTTGTCACGTAGAAATATCTTTTTTAATCTGTTCAAGGTAGTGTCATACTCACTAGGTACTGGCTGTGTATGGTTGATGGCATTACATCAACACCAAAGTAATTTTCAGAAAATACCTGGCCTATAGGAGGTAGTTTTTCTACAACAATGAAGCCAGCAGGATAAAACATACTTACATCATTAGGGTTACCCTTGCCACGGCCCACCATATCATACTCGACACCATTGAAGGTACCAAAGATGTGCAACTCGTGGGTTGTTGGGAGAGGCTGTAATCAAAGCGTTGTATCTGGTTAATACAAACTATATATTAACATCTATAGAGGAAGGGGTGACTTCTCTTCATTTTAAAACTACTACATTGTAGCAACAAACCTAATACCAGACTTGTTACTGATTTCTAGAAAGACAACACAGCTGGTTATCCCGGAACTTACGGTCCCCCGGGAAGACCGGACAGAGGAGGCACACGATCGAGAGGAAGTTACTGAAGTACCAGGAGATAGTGAGTAGCGCCAAGGAGAAGGGATGGAAGACGCAGTACTTCCCTGTTGAAGTAGGCTGTCGCGGTTTCATAGACCAGTCCTTATGGAATGCTTTGGGAGCTTTAGGGGTAGTGGGGAAGAAAAGAAGAGAAGCGACCATAAAGACAGCAGAGACAGCCACCGACTCATCTTACTGGGTGTTGTCACAGAGGAACAACAACTAAGAACACCCGTCGAGCAGCGCCCGGCCAGCGCTGTTGCCCCGCCGCCGGAAGGAGTACTACTTTAAGGGGCGAAACTCCTAAAGCAGATGACCTTCTGTATGGTGTAAGCTACAATGGTTATATTTTACTTGTTGTTCAAAAGTTGAAAAAGGTAGACATTAAAAACACTGCTTTGCCTAACTCAAGTTCCTGCACAGAAATATTTCATCCACAGTCTAAATGTGACAGAAAAGCTAACCTCGAACCCTCATTAGCTTTCATGGCCCAAATTAAGAACGAGGATATCACATTAATAACAGATATATAGTGCAGAAATTTACCATGATCAATGTTTATGGATGCCGGCTCAGATATCCACTGGAAGTAACGTCTTCAGTCTGAAAAAAAAAAAAGAAGTGAAATGAAATAATGTTGTTAGGTCATCCGGTTATTTTTCTAATTCGTTGTACGCAAGTTGGTAGCTTATTTCAACAGTGCCACGTAAAGAGGACAAGCAGAAGGTAAAGGTAGCACACCATAGCCTTTCTGCGGCTGTAGAGGGAGTGGGTTGTTATCAACTGTCTCTCTATACGTATAGCTAGGGCATGGTATTGGAGGGCGGAGTCCGTCTCTGTCATTCCACCGTCTTTTATCTCCCAACTTAAGTCAGGTACTGATTTTACACTGTTCTATTACGTTCATTGTGCTTGAGTGGCGCGCTAGCTACAATGTGGTATTATATATGGTTTGATAATTATTACCTCCATGAAATGTCATGGAGGTTATATTTTACCCTGCGTTTGTCTGTCTGTGTGTCTGTGTGTAAACAAGATAACTCAAGAACGTCTGAGTGGATTGGTTTCATACTTGGTATGTTGGTTGGGTGTGATAAAAGCTGGAAATTAGATTTTCGGCTTCCCTTGGTACTGCAGCGAAACTTCCGGGTTCGCTATCTCGTGTTCTGAACAAGTTATGGTCACGATTTTGGGGCGTTAGATAACTCTTGTGCTCAGGAAGAAATGACATAAGTTTGGGCCCCCTAGCGGCTAGTTTGTGGGATAGCAAGGGCAATTTTTGTCAAAAACTTCTGAAGACGATAACTCAAGAAGGGTATGACGGATTTTAATGATTTTTGGTATGTAGATACCTTAGACAATGTTGTACAAAATTAAATACTAATTATGCAAATCAGGAGTACATTTGCATAATTAATGAGAATATTCTATCATAGCAGTTTTTTCTATGTATGTCTTGTCCCTGACGTGATATGGTCTTGAAATTTGGCTGGTAGATAGCTTGCACTTGCAAAGTGGGGCAGGTTTCAGCCCCCTAACATTTATTTTCGGAACTGCAGGAGCGTTTTTGTCAAGACATTCCAAAGAGGATAACTGCAGAAAGGATTGACGGATTGGCATCATTTTAGACATGCAGGTAGCTTGGGCAAAGATGTTCATAATGATATGCATTATGCAAATGAGGACGTTGCATAATTAATGAGGAAATTGTATAATTCCATTGTTTGCAATAACTGGACTTCAATAAATGTAACACTCTGAATATAAGCAGATACCAAATATGGTAATGAGGAACGTATTTGCATAATTTATGTAAAAATTGCAAAACCGCTTTATGATTAATGATGGGAATTTCATAATCGTGATATGTGTACGTCAGTCAATGATGAACAACACCATGCATAAATTATGTTAATATGTTAGTCAATTGCATGAAATTTACAAAAGCTCTAAATGTTCTATGGAGGTATGAGGTCGCCGAAGTCTAGTTCTATAATTGAACAAGATAGAACTATTTTCTATATCATGAAAAATAATCGCACATAACACAATATATCAAGACCGAAGGACCGTAAGATTATGTGGCTTAGACTTAGTACAAGTGTTGTATCGGCCACTTGACATTGAACCTGGACAAGGGAGCAATTGCATTATAAAGCATTCAACCCCCGAGTACCCTCCAATTAAAATACAGACAGGTGTAACACATTATAATGCAAACAACCATTGAACAAACTTCAACTTGGTAGCTTGGTATATTTGGTTGACCTTGAAAATTACTTTTGCAATGCGTTTTGTGTTTCTGGATAGATACTTGTTTGACAACTTGGAGCCTTAGTAACGTTTTTCCCCGCTTGCTTTTGGTCAAAAATTGGGCTTTGATCTTTGTCAATCATCCCATTGAAACCCATACTTAAGACTTGGAAAAAGGCTTTCATAAAAATGGGTAGCTCTCAGGAAAACGAGGTCCGATCTTAAAAACAATGTTTGCAGCATGTGTGTGAATAGTTGTTCATCATTTTCCATCCTTAGCAAGTTAATTCTTCTATTTATTTGACCCCAAAATTGACCTGGAACTTTAGCAATTATCCCATGGGAACCAATTGTTCAGGCATTTATTCCATAATGCATCACACCATATGGGTCTGCATGAAGGGGCAATATTCAGTTACTGGATTATAAATGGTCCATTTATTTGCTCATCTGTGATTGATTTTTACAAATTTAGTCGATTTTGTGTACGTAAAGATGTGGTCTTTTAGGAAATAGCACTCTCCTCTGGAGTACAGTATGGCTTTAAGTAGCGAATCTTCAGTGGACCGGAAACACCATGTTTTAATTACTTCCAGCAGGGGAAACAGATCCCCTACAGTTCTGTACTGTTTTCGGTGACGCCACGCAAGCTTGTTGCACGGCCCGGTACCTGTCTCCTGCAGTGACAAAATGTGGATCTCCAAGCAGATGCACGGTACCACGTCTTTTTTTTAGGTTTTTTTAGAGGTACGCGTTTTGTTGTTCCGTTGTTGTCTGCCCTGCCGATTTGAGCGTTCAGATATATAGTACAGAGTTGTCGTGGAGTGCGCTGTGTTGGTAACAAGTGACTTTAAGCTTACATATAAGGCAAACATAGGCAATAGTTACGTCGATGAAGGGTAGACATCTAGGTAATTAGCTACGCCAAAAAGGAGTAACTCAAGAAACTCGATATGGTTAGACGTTTCAGATAGTATCTAGCGTGAGTCGCGTACTTTACGGACGACCCCCTCTAACCGGCCGACTCCCCTAGCATACTTTAACCTCGTGAAAACGAAAGCGTCCAGACGACGAAACGCCGTTTGCGACACGCGTCCAATGCGTCTCAAATGATTGGGACGCCTTGGACAATCGCGACAGCAGACGGCGTGGGACGGCCGTCCACGACAGTCTGGGCGGCATAAAAACGCTTGGACGCGTCTAGATTGGCAACTTTGACGCATCCGGACGGGCGTCAGTGCCGTTCGAGACGGCATCCGAAAGGGGCACACGGACGCTTGGACAGCGTTCCGCCGGGCGGACCCCCACCGGGAGCAGACGCCTCCAGCGACGGACTGAACGCCGATCGGGACGGGCGTAGACGGCGCATACCCGCGCAAACCAGGCGGCTGGAAAGGTCGCCACGTCGATTGTGACGGGCGTAGACGGCTGTTGGGACGCGTCCGGACGCCGTTTCTGACGTCAACGGCTATGATTTCATGGGCCCTTGGGACAGGCGTAGCCGCATTCAAAAATGTGCAGCGAGTCAATGTGCAGGAAACCGACGCACACTGACAGATACCTGCCATTTGACTGTCATCACCCATTGGAACACAAGCTGACAGTAATAAAAACTGTTTTCCACCTCATTACCTCAGACAAAACCACAATACACAAACATAGACACCTCTGAAGTGCATTGGCCATATGTAACTGGACCACTATGAGAAAACGCTCAAGTGCAAACCGTAAATAACCAACAGAAACAAGGTCAAAACGTATGCCTGTTTTCAACATCATATCAAAATGTTGGAGTAACCGCTATTTAACGTGTAGACAACTGTGTTTTTTACTCACTGTCAAAAGTTGGCTGCTGCGGAGAGAAGTTGAAGACGAAACGAATCTGTCCTCTGAACGTCCCGTCGCCGAAGATGTAAGGAAAACGGCGCTGTCTCTCCGTCTTTTATAGTGTTGCTAAATGCCCTCATTAACATAACATGGTGCATCTGTAGCAAAGCCAATAGCTGTGGGCGTGGTGACGTCATGTTTTCTAAACTTGAAAAACTACATTTACACGTGGTTTAACTGCATGTCTGCACGTGATTAGTCACCATATATGGTTTACAATTGCCCTTTGTAAGATCTTGCCATTCGGTGCCTTTAACCTGTTAGACGAGTTGTTAAAGCCCCCAAGGTCGTGTTTACTAAGTCTCTGCAACTTAGGCCACACTGCCTTAATTCTATGGATGATATCCTCGGGAGACCCCTAAACTAATTATAAAATGCACGAAGGCGAGAAAAAAAGAGAAAAATCCAGCAAAGAAAAAAAACACCCTGCTATACCACAGGACTAAACATCCAGTCCATACTTTCCCAGGGTTGGTTTGTCTTATGTTCATGATTATGGCACCTCCAGTGCGCCTTTAAGAGACAATCATCGCCATTTCCATAATGTTCCATACTTTTACATCGCCATTATTGTTTAAAGAGGGGACAGAGGCGCTGTGGCCCCATGCTCTGACTATGTTCCACCTTACCCTGGGTAGTAAATCCTATGGCAAGCATAAAATTCTGATTGAACCGGACGCTATTGGGTGACATGTTGCCACATTTAAGAAAACAGTCGAAAATCAATGCGCGCGCTGATTTCATCCATAAAGTTAAGACAGTGTGGCCCTATGTTTTACCAGCGTGGATCAGGTCTCAGGAGTTCCGGTTAGATATAGATCAGGAGTTTGTTTTGTGTAACAGCATCGTCGTCTTCTGATTATGTAAGATATTTGGATTGAAAGCCCTTGGGTTAAATTGTTTTAACGGTTTCATGCCACTATACAAAGGACCCACACAGCTCTGGTCGCAATTCGCCCTTGATGTAAGATCTTTGTGATAAATAACTTGGATAAATTTTTTAAACGGTTTCATGCCATTAGACAAAGGACCCACACATTAGTGATTGACCCACACTGCTCCGATCGCAATTCACCCTTGTTTTTCTCGCGTCTTATATTATAGATCTTGGGGTGAAAGACATTGGTTGGAATTTTCAAACGGTCAAGTTCCATGTCATTCCACAGCTGATTTGCTTACCTTTGTTGCTATATCGTTGTTCTGAAAACAGCACGAACGTCAGCTTCTTATAGTGTAATGTAATATTTTGACGCTGCCTCCGAAGATTTTACGTTAAAAAGAACAAGAGTCACACAGCTCTGATCGCAATTCACCCTCGTTTTTTTTCTCCCGACTCACCTACTGATTTTCAAATCTAAAAGTTCATATGTCTGGAAAGTAATAACTGCACTTTCTAAGTGAGGTGTCAAACTTAGTGATCACTGAAATTTTCACTTTTAGTCCGCCAACGCCTGGTTCCAACTAGTTGGTAACTAGGAGGACGCAATGGGAATCCTGGGTAGGGCATCTCGGTTGGAGCGCCAGTGTAATTTTTCCGACTACTAGTATATCTACGCGACTCAACCTCTGCTTGGAGAGTAGGCCCGGTCGGGCTGTTTGCGGAAACGAAAAATTAAAGTCTATATATGCCAATAAACACGCACAAAGGTATGCTGTTGAATTATTTTGTATTTTATATCCTATTTTTCGTTCCCCAAAACTGCCCCCCCCCCCGGGGTGGGGGGGGGCCCTTTGTGGAAATGTGACGTTATAGCCTAAACGGTGAATCGACTGCATGTCCGTCTGGGTTCTTTACAACTATGTATCGTTCTATTCTTTCCGTGGCCACGGAAATATAGTTTTGGAATCTGGCCACTGAATCTGTGTGCCCGGTACAGTTTTTTTTTTTTTGTAATGAAAACGGTCAAGGATGAGTTAATATTGATATTGTGATCTACATTCCTGCATCCCGAACTTCCAGTTTGTCAAAACACGAACGTTTTTCTAATGTACTTACCTGTATCACTTTTGAAACACAGACTGTTTTCTTCTAATTCCGTGCCAAATATTTCAGTTTGGCCTTGATGTCAAAGGTCATTAGACCAAAAACATTTCTGTGGTTCATAGTGGGCCTTGTGATTCCTAGCGGCGCCTGAAATGAATTTATTTTAAGATGGGTTTGTTTATGTACAGCTTTTACCAGCCAGGATTTAGAACTCCTGGGGACCGAAGAGGGGCAAAGGTAACTTATCTAAGATTTAGAAAATCCACTCTCCAGGAAAACATAGCTGGAATGTGGTTGTTGAGACGGTGCAGATTGTAAATATTTAAATATATTTTTTTATATTGATGAAGATTTCAAAAAAGATTAGCGCTAATTCTTTTAAACCTGTGAGGAAATCCTAGTTTAAACTGGTTAGTCCCAAGCTTGCCACCATCTCTTTCAATCTTTGAATGTTCGCGTCGTGTTGGCTTAAATCAACATTTTGAACACGTGACATGTCGAGCGACTGTATGTAGTTATGACCTGAAATGTCCACGGATGAGATTATGACACCCTGAATTTGCCTCTCTCTACATTGTCTTCTAACATGATCTTTAACTGATGCCCCGTGTACTAGACACCATGTAAGAGCTCGGTGTCCATAGAAACGGGTCTAGCACACGCTATTGGACCCATATTCTCTTGTCTAAGATAAAGTGAATAATTATCCACAAATCAGCCGATATGATGATCACGGAATTCATAATCTATTATAAAAGACTTCGATGACAACAAACAAAACAAGACACAAACGTTGGACGGTTGTGATTGGTTTGATACAAAGTTGTAAAGGGATTTTGGAGACTGTTCTTTTGTTCGGGAGGTGGTCGTTTTATGCATTGGCAGACGATCGCCAGAGCTGGAAGTCACTAGTGAACAGCCTTACTGCCCCTACGGCCACCTGAGCTACGGGACGAGTGAAGTAAAGTGAATGTACCATGCAGTCGCCGGACTGGTCAGGTCAGGTCTCAGGAGTTTGTTTTGTATAACAGCATCGCCGTCATGTAAGATTTTTGGGTTGAAAGACCATAACGGTGAATCGACTGCATGTCCCTCGTCTGGGTTCTGTACAACTATGTATCGTTCAGTTCATTCCGTGAACACGGAGGAATTTTTTTGGAATATGGCCACTGAAACTGTGTGTCCGGTACAGAATTATTATTGTAATTAAATAACGGTAGAGGATGAGTTAACGTTGATATCCTGCATCCCGAACTTCCAGTTTGTCACAACACAAATCTTCTCATGTACTTACCTGTATCACTTTTGGAACGCACACTGTTTTCTTCTAATTCCGTGCCAAATATTTCAGTCCATCTTTAGTGTCAAAGGTCTTAAGACCAAAAACGTTTCTGTGGTTCATAGTGGACCTTGTGATTCCTAGCGGCGCCTGAAATGAATTTATTTTTAGATGGGTTTATGTACAGCTTTTACCAGCAAGGATGTAGAATTCCTGGATGCTGAGGGACAAAGATCACTTTTTACAGAAGCCATTATCCGGGAAAACATAGCTGAGATGTGATTGATGAGACGGCACAGGGTGTAGCCTTAAGATTTAAAAAAAAGATTTGCGCCAATTCTTGTAGACCTGTGAGGAACCCTAGCGATGGGGTTGGCCTTCTTGTCGTCCCGTCGCAAAGGTGTGGGGAAAGCGCGCGGCGCTCTCTCTCCGTCTTAAAGCCCCCTTTACAAATCAAGAATTTAGCTCGGCCGAGTTGTCAGCGAGCTCTAAATTACGAGGAGGCATGACCATGATGCCCACGAACAAATGGCAGAGTTTCTTCGTCGGCATCAGGGTCATACCTCCTCGTAATTTAGAGCTCGCTGACAATTCGGCCGAGCTAAATTTTTGATTTGTAAAGGGGGCTTTAGTAGCATTGATAACTGTCCTCATTTTGCAAATGAGAAGACACACCATACTGCAAACCAATAGCTGTGAACGTGGTGATGTGATGTTTTTCTCTGTTTTGGACACGTGGCTTCACTAACAGAGTCATCTACATATACTTGCACGTTTTGGGTTTTATACACAGTAGAAGAGCTTGTATCTGCTTTTCAAACGCGTCATGAATTTGACATTGAGTGCGGGGTCCACACCCTGACCATCTTTCTCAAGGACACTTTCTGCTATTCGACCTGTAGGTTGACTGGCCTAAATTAGATAATTTGTACCCAGAAGATAGTGTTTTTCATTGTACATATTTTTTTTCAATTCAGCGGTAACTACGATTCCCAGTGAACTTCTATGTGACATGGGGCCGAAACTGAGGATGTGTACTTCTGCAAGTTTTTTTTGGATCGGCCACGTATTTAACCCGCGCGTCGCATGTCAACGTGACTACAGGGGAAATATATGATCGCGAAAAATTCGCAATAATTTGTCCCAAACAGGCTTGTCACAGAGAGTTCAAAAGACAAAGGGACAGTGTTGCACCAGGTGAAGACATAAGGCATACCCGATTTCGTTTGCAGTCATGCATTGAAGGTCTTCTTTTGCTGTTTTCTGATGTAAGATAATACACATTAGGAGTTCGATTCTTTGGACGTCCGATGTGGATGCCTTAATCTGGTCCCAAGGCTAACGGTGTATTCACGTTGATGACAGGGTCAATGACAGGGTCAATGACAATTTCATCAAGAACAGCGTTTAGTCATTACACACTAGGAGGGTGATCATTAAGTTCTGAGCCTCTCAGAAATAAGATGCACAACTCAAATTTTGGAGCACAATTCGGATTTGTCTTTTATCTATACCTACCAACTTTTAGTCTTAGATATAAATCTTTGCAGTTTTATACATCCAGTAACGCTAAGTGAATGAGAAGAAAAAGTGGACAATTAAGCTGTGACCTAGCTGAGGTGCGCAGGCCAACTTGCTCTACTGAAAGTCAGATGCCTACCTCTTTCTAGTTAAAATAAGGAAAAAATCCTCAGCAAAGCTGATTTTAAAAAGAACTACTAGAATGACGCATTCGTCGAGCTCTGCATGACCCTTGGCTATTCTCGGGGACAATAGTGGTCAGGATTTTTACCGGCTTGCTCGCATGAGGGGAGCGATCTCGGCCATTACTATCCCCGCAACCCTACCTCTGCTTGGAGAATAACTCTTGGTGAGGACCCAGTTTATCTGGGAGTACTATCGCCACAGCACAGAACATGTTGTTATGTCACAGCACGTAAATCTTATGTTGAAGTTGTGGGAACTATTACTTAAGACACTGTATATGATCTGCGATGTAAAAGCACCATTTCAAGACAACAAAACATGTAACGTTAAAATTTAACATTTCCCCATTGAAGCATTACATGCACAGCCACCTTGCAAATTCGAAAAGATCGATTTGGTGACCGTACGTCGCACATTACTACTACCTTTAAACGCCCGCGCAATTTACCAGCATGTATGTATGTGTATTTGGTACGTGGTTTGAGGGTATCTTGGTAGGTTCAAGGTATCTTGATGAGAACCTTGAAAGGATTAGGTCCCCCAGTGGCTTGTTACGGTACCGCAGGGGATATTCCGGTTTTGATGTATCTAGTTCTGGACAGGCGTATTAGCTAAGAGGTCCATTATCCAACTTGGCCTTTTACCTCCCTTAGAACTACCCACCTTCCAGATATCTGCCAGTTTTTTTGTGACGTCTTTTGTATTACGCTGAGCGGAGTTAGTGTGAACTGCAACCGACGCATGATAGTTCGAGATAATACGACACAATACTGTTGACTTGCGCTGTGCATTACTAGAGGGCTAAAAGGTAAAATACGTTAAAATCCATCCGGATGAATACAAATTTGCCGTGTTATGTGACCTTACCTGATAACGTCACGGCGTTGTTAAAGGCAACCTAAGCAAATCACATTGTTAAAAGTGGAAATATTCTGAAAAAGGCTGTCTGTATAATATTGACATTTAATGCACTATTTTAGCACATTTACATCATTTTTTCATAAATTGAGACGTTAAATACGGCGCGGGAACGAGTTGCACAAGGATTCCAGATCAAGTCCTTATTTCTGGGGGGTACAATAATAAGGAATATCCTTGTGCAACTTGTCTCTGGGCCGTTTTTAACCGCTCAAAGTATGAAATGATGATGTAATTATGAGAATACAGTGCAGTAGATGTCAATATCATGCAGATTGCCTTATTCAGAATATTTCAACTTTGACGCTGTAATATTGCTTAGGTTGCCTTTAAAGGGTACAAAGGTTACTTTATACGACCTTACACGACCTTACTCAATTCACCCAGGTGTAAACATAGGATACCTAACTTCGGTCGCGGGGAGGTAAAAGAAAAGTCTACCTTTACCTTCGTCTGTACTGTCTATGTATGGCACTGTTAACATGGGTTACTAACTTGAGTGCAGTGCCACATTGTCCCCGCCTGTCCAAAAGCAAATAGAAAAGAAAAGGTTACGAGGTCAAAGTACGAAATCATACATGTAGCGCGTTTGGTAAATATCTGGCATTTTCTTCTCCTATCTACTTCATATGTGCGTAGCATCACAACGTAACAGTTACATGTGTATTGATTTTCATAGTTTCTTAGTCATCCAGTTGATGAAAATCTTTTGATATATATGGGGAATGATAAGTGGTTGATATGATGATAAACATGTTAAGAGGGCAGAAACTGGAGTGTTCCCCACCCCCTACGCACAAGTGTACCATTCCGTTAGACCGTTGTGTTCCTGTTATTTATGCCCGGCGCCCGGACACCCGTTCTTGCTCGCAGACAACATGAATGTGTTCTTGCACAGCACCCTGGTGGTTTTGGCGGTAGGTTTCTTCTTTCGTCGCACGAGTATATATACGTAGTAAACTGAGAGTGTTCTTGAAACTTTCGTGGACATGACATATCCACAAAAATACCTTGTGGAGAAAAAATAGCTTTTGCTATAGAGCATTGGGGAGGGTAAGTTCTGGCAACAAAACTATATAAGAAAGGTTTACCCTTCCTGGGGCCGTCTTTAACAGCTTCAGTAACAGCTCCGGAAACCCTGTAGCTAGAGAGGAAACTCTGCTTACATTTCTAAACCGGGGCCCATGATTTGCTCATTTTATGTACATCCGAGGCAACATCTCGTTTTTAGGTTGAAAGATGGTAATATTTCTTTCTTGTAATGCCATTCCTTTGATCATCTGGTTTCACTGCAGGTCTTCCTCCGAAAGGGATGCTATGCAGCGTTGCTAGGCAACCCGCAGGTTATTGACATGACGTACACATTGGACGAAACCACTGTGAACTGGCCTAAGCGGAAACCCTTTCGTCTCACAGATACATATAGAGGCTACCATTCGAAAGGCTTCTGGTACGAGAGCAGTTCCTACGAGGGGTTCGAACATAGCGGCACGCACGTGGACGCGCCTGCGCACTTCTGCAAAGACAAGTGGCGAAGTGAGTGGAAAAAAAATAGATTTTTACACATGACGTCAACCCTGAGCCTTTTGCCATGCTGGTCTCCCTATTTGCATATCAACAAATCATAAGGCTCGGGAATCATGACCTCGTCAAATAACGACGCTCATTACCGGAAGGGTATTGAAAATATAGCCAAAAAAACACACACAAAAAGACATGAACGTCTGAGCCACGAATGATTCATTCAAAATGTAAATAGGGACTCCAACATGGCGGGCAGCACCTAGGTCACTTTATATTGATAAGGAGTTGGTGTAAAAACGGTCTAGATCTCTCTTCGCAATTTTTGCAGATTTTTTAATCACGGCTTGCATTTAAGACCGTTCGTTTGATTTGTTGGTTGAGCTTAATACTATCTGCAAAATGATAACTTTTACGAGATATGACGATGTGAACATCGTAGTAATATGCAGTATACTGGAATAACAATAGGAACGCATAATCTTACAATCATTTTGTTTCAAGCATTTCTTTTATGCTTCTATCCCTTGCCCTTACAGAAAATGTTCTTAAGTCTATATATGTATGCTAAGGCTAAGCTAATATAAGACTTGGCTACACGAATTACAAGTATAATTTCCTTTCAATCGATCCTTTCAATGATTATAACCGAGAGATTCAACGTTATTTCATGACTTCCAGTGGACGCTGTTCCACTAGACCGTCTGATGGGCCCGGCTGTGGTTGTGGACGTGTCCAACAGGACAAAGAACAACGCGGACTACACGGTAACGGCTCAAGACTTCCAGGACTGGGAGGAGAAGAACGGCAGGATTCCTGACGGAGCCATCGTGCTAGGTGGGTTTGTAGTGTATGGTGTATAAATTGAATGTCTCGTTCCTATATGTCCCATGCGGCTACCAGGCTATTTTGAGACACAACTAGGCCCTGGATTGATTTTAACTCAACATTGATTGAGTTAAAATAAACCCGGGGCCCGGTAACAAATAAACGCCGTAGGCTAATCGTGCACACACCCACGTGGTATCCGGCGGAGAAGAACGGCGGATCTATCGTGCTAGCGGGGTCTTAATGTAGTTACAGTTAGCATCCCGACGGGGCACTGTCGATGTTTTTACGGTTACGTTACGGCTTGGATCTGGTGTGAAAAAAAAAACGGCACATAGACTACCTGTTTGGGCATCGGTTTAGAAATGTATGGCGACCAGTTTTTTTGCTATTGACTTCTGATCTTGAAGCGTGCATTTGTAACTTTACGAATAGTTTACAGTTACTCATTTTAAGAAATAAAAAAGAAAGGTATTTTTGCAAAGTGCCTTTTGTCAAGGGCACGACATAGGGACAGTCTGTTAGAATAACGGGAAAAGGGAAGATGACATTTGCTCTAGATTACATAGATACTGGGAAAGATCACAAAAATGTATTGAAATGCTTTCCCTACATTTTACGCCAGTTCGAACCGGCTGGGGGCAGTACTGGCCGGACAAACACCAGTTCCTGGGAACAGACACTACCGACACCTCCCTGCTGCACTTCCCTGGAATAGACCCAGAGGGCGCCCGTTGGCTGGTACAGAACAGAGGCATGCACGCTGTCGGCATTGACACCGGATCTCTCAGTTCTGGACAATGCACGGTGAGTTCAATACATTTCCTTTAACTTCGGCACGAAAATATGCCGGAATTACAAAAATAATTTGAACTGTATTATGAATAGCGTCACATAAGAATACGTCCATATGATCTGATAACAATATAGCTCATCATCACATGAAGTTTAAATACCGATGACCATCATACAAATTGGACAAAATCATACAAATGAGGATAGTATTGTCATAATAAGTAATGCAAACTTACACAGCTGCTACTACTTATAACAAAACAAGGATAGATAATGCTGTGATTTTTCTCCGGGCCTTAGGCTTAGCAAAAGTCCAAATCTGTTCTGTATTACGCTGCCATGTTGATTTGTGACGTCATTGGTCCGCCATCTTGGAACGAACCATCGACAAATTGTATTGAGTGAAACTATGTCTAATATGGCACATGAAAATTGATAATTCTTAAAACCATACATTGTGATATCCTTCGATGAGAAGTTCATAACAGTTCAACAGTTAAAACGTTTTTTGTTTATGCCTTTTCAGAAATTCATCGCACATCAGATATTGTGCGAGGCAGACATCATCGGTTTAGAGAATGTCGCCAACATGGACAAACTTCCGCCCACAGGAGCCACTGTGTACGCTCTGCCGCTGAAGATCGGGGAGGGGAGCGGGGGTCCGGCCAGAATCATCGGTATCATCAACAACCCTGGGGGTGGTGGAGGCAGAGACGAGCTGTAGTGGTCCATGAACAATGACTTGTTGTGTAGAATCATGTCTTGTATCTATGCATCCTCTGGTTGAAACAAAGTGTACATAGTTAACGTTCATATACCAGAAACGTTTTACATTATCTTGATAGTAGGGACCAAATTGGTATACAAAGGATATCGGACAGAGTATCAAGTTCAAGTGCAAAGAACCGTGCAACCCGGAGACTTCTAACGGAGAGGAGCAAGGGGTCAGTCCCTGGCCTAGGCACATATGCAGGTAGGCAGGATAGGACGATGCCCAAATGTTGAATGAAAAAAAATATGCCTCAAAAACTTTCGTTGATATGCAAGGTTCTCAATACTTCTATACTGTTCGTTTCATACATGTATTAATATTATTTCAGCTTCTCGTGATCGTGCAAAGTTACGTACTGTACAAATGCATCCACAATAGAATCACAAGAAACTCGGACGTATCTAGCTAGATAACAATCAAATGCATATCTACCCGATACAGAGTCTCTCACGTTCTGTATCTTAGCTACCTTATCAAACCACCTTTAAAATCGCAAAGCTGGACATTGTTATTATATGTTTTTGTCATTTTCTAAGTGCAATATGTTTGTAGTAAGTTTTAAAAAAATGATTTATCGAGTGTAATTACATTAATTGATTTTAATTCCATGTGTACTGACAAAAATGTAAAAAGTGTAATTAAGAAAACTGACTGCAAAATGTTTTTATTGAATTCCAATATGTTATGTATTAAACAAATAACAAAAATACGAATTTCTTATAACCAAGTCTACTCCGTACCTTAAGCTTTTTATGTCTATCAACTTAAAAGTATGAAAGATGGTCGATTGAACACTATCTTAAATGATGCTAGAAACAATCCACCTAAAAAGCTATGATAGTGATTTTTTGGTTGCACCTATGCTCGAGGTTAGGGGAGCTAACTTTTCTTTCTGGCAGCCTTCTTTGGAACTGCAGGGGCGTTCCATTTGCAGACTTTGAAACAGGATAAATCAAGAAGGGATGGATGCATTTTCATAATTTATAATTTATAGGAAACCTTTATGAAGGCCACATCCAGGTCTATGAATTAGGACTTCATCAGACATCAGATAATTATAATGGACAGTCGGGACCGGTGTAATGTTTAATTCCACATTCGCGTCGTTTTCGATCTATCACGTCCACCACATGAAAAAGGTTTGTTGTTGGTGTTTGTAAAACTTACCTTACTTCCCCGAGGGAGGTTGATTTGGATGTTTCTTGAGGATGAAGATGTTCCCCAGCTCGGCTCGAAGTGTGCTGCCCTCCCTCACAGATAGCTTACTACATGCTGCTTCTGTTTGAGCTATGACAACCGCCGGAATGTCTTTTTTGTAGCGGCAAAATTCAAACATTTCGTTGTAAACAGGAAGTTCTGGATCTCAGAATAGAGCCAGAGAATTTTACCATAGATTTGGATCCTGACACGATATTGTTGTTTCTGTGCTCATAACCTCCTTGGTGCAAACTGTGTTGTTGAGTCGTTCTTTTGTATGCAAATGTCCCAGATCCGTGTCCTTTGAACCCACGCGCGAATCTGTGTGGAAATTTCCGTTGGCATTTTAGTCAGCGTCAAATCCTCGTCAAGTATGAAATCCAACTGTGGCTCCTCTTTTTGTCTAGAAAATTTTGTTCTCCGGAACATATTATCCATTATGATGACATTCCCCTACGGTACGTCTGAGTTTTCAATTTGCTTTGTCTCCTTTTATCGTCGAACCAAGATGACAGGTAAACGTTACTTGATGACATTGTCTTTGTGTTTAAGATATGTGCTAGATCTCAAGTGAGCGTCCTGTTGGGTGATTTTACAGCCCTTCTCTTCAAGACTTCTAGTAGTATGCAAATTTAACAATTCCTGCTGACATTGTTTCTTAGACTAAGCCCTGAGTTATCAATTGATAAACACGTGGTACACTATGAAAGTGAATTGTTCTTCCGCTCAAAATTAGACTTATAAGTGCAAAGTTATCCACAACTCAAGTGTCAGGTGAATACCGACAGACATTCTTGTCGTGAAACGTACTTCTGGGAAAAAAATGATGCATTGTGTGTACTGCACGGCAGCACGAACTGAGAACACAGATATACACAAATAACCCTCTTATGAATTAGTAGTTTCTTCCAAATGATCCCATTACCTTCATTGTATACCTGATTGACGGCAAGCTCTACCAAGTCTGAACTACTAAATGCCACCAACGCAGGTGTGATGTCATGAAATTTGCGGTGACCCATCTTCCCACTTACTTATTGTATGTCTATTGATCATGAGTATTCAAATTAATATAAACACACGCCATCATCATCAGACACACAAAAATACATGGTGAGGCATTGAGATATGTATGGCAACACTGCATTGTATATTTGGAACTACAGAAATATTCACACAAATTTTGACAACGGCACAAAGCCAGGTTCGTGTACAGGTCATTAAAGAATAACGTGAGCGTTTGTTCTGGACTTCTCTACTCTCAAAGCAGAAGTTCGGCTCCGGCTGTTTAAGGCGTTCTTATTGGGTCGTCTATTTTGTACCCTTTTCTTTATCTATGGTATCTGGTGTTTGCTTGGAGAGTTCCTCAAATGTAGATTCAGCAAAAGAATGTATGTAACACAATCCCCATGCAACACTACAGTTCGTCTTTCCCACCCCCACCCTCAGGGTTGTTGATGATACCGATGATTCTGGCCGGACCCCCGCTCCCCTCCCCGATCTTCAGCGGCAGAGCGTACACAGTGGCTCCTGTGGGCGGAAGTTTGTCCATGTTGGCGACACTTTCCAATCCGATGATGTCTGCTTCGCACAATATCTGATGCGCGCCGAAGTTCTAGGAAGAAAATTGATCAAAAAACGTTTTCACTGTTTATAATCTCTTCTTGAAGGATATCACAATGTCAAAGTTTCCACATCCGATCAAAACTGATGATTGAAAACGAATTATAACTCAGTTGAATGAACAAACCAAGTGTTTCTACAATAGGCTGTGATAGGAAAGAATAAGAGTCCGACATTCCCGACCAATGACGTCACAAATTAACATGGCGGCGCCCGTGACAAAATGGTAAATCAGACCGACTATGGCCCGAGGAAAAAAAAAATTAGGACGGATTGCTAATTATGTACTCAACTACAGCAGATATATAAGTTTTCATCGCTGATAGTATAGATGGTATATCAATTTGTATGAAATGCATGTATGTCTTGGCGATTTTTTTAATGATACCAACCGAATGAACTCTAATATGATGTTGTTAATGTAACTTAGTTGCCCTGAAGTAATGTATAACCAACAAGCTTCAGGCCAGGCTAGGGTAAGAATAGATGTATTAAACTCACAGTAGATTGTCCAGAACTGAGAGATCCGGTGTCAATGCCGACAGCGTGCATGCCTCTGTTCTGTACCAGCCAACGGGCGCCCTCTGGGTCTATTCCAGGGAAGTGCAGCAGGGAGGTGTCGGTTGTGTCTGTTCCCAGGAACTTGCGTCTATCCGACCAGTACTGCCCCCAGCCGGTTTGAACTGAACAAAGATGTAAGTAATTTTTTTAATGAATGTAAAATCATATAATTGACCTTAGTCTAAATGACAAACGACATCCTTTAGAATGGGACTTACTAAAGCACCTACCTCACAGACGTTGGTCACATTTCCTAAAGAAATCATAGCAGTTCTAGCAGATATGGGCTCCGGTCAAGCTCTGAAGTCGGGGGACACCGGTCATGCACTTCCAAACCGACTTTCAGATGGGCCCCGTTGGCACATTTGGCACCCAGTTATTCTTTTTTTTATACTTTGTTAGAGTAAACACTCGGAGTAATTACTCGAAGTAAAATTTCCAAAGTTGCCAATAGAATGTATATTGTAGCCCCGTCGGGCCCGAAAAGTTGTCCAGGCGGACCGTCTGACAACGCGGGAGTACCTCTCGGTACGCTCACGACTAGCTTATGGTGTCTATTTGTTTCCGGGTCCCGGGTTGGTTTTAACTCCGAGTTAAAATCAATCCTGAGTCCGATCGTGCCCCAAAATACCCCGGTAGCTCCAGGGTACCCCATAGGACGAAGTAGGGGTCACGCCCGATGGTGCTAAAACCTGGCGGGATCTTGACCTCATTATTGTGACAAAAGCACAATACAGGACCGAGATTTTACTAAACTATAGACCCACCTAGCACGATGGATCCGTCAGGAATCCTGCCGTTCTTCTCCTCCCAGTCCTGGAAGTCTTGAGCCGTTACCGTGTAGTCCGCGTTGATCTTTGTCTTGTTGGACACGTCCACAACCACAGCCGGGCCCATCAGACGGTCTAGTGGAACAGCGTCCACTGGAGGGCATGAAATAACGTTGGATCTTTCGATGATAGTTATTGCAGGGCAGAGAGAAATGTTACCAGATTTCATGGTTCCAAGCTCCCCCCCCCCCCCTCTTTCACCATAGAGTGATATGACATGTACAAGGAACAATATATTTAGACTAAAGAAGATTTCTATTTGTCAAGGGAAGTGATGTAAGGTTTCTATATTATTTGCATTTTAATGACCATATCTCAAACAAACACAAAATTCTTTGTTTTGTAGCTAGCTATAGCGTCCTTCTGGAATTTTCTTCATTGAGTTACAGGCATTTGATAGTGGTTATTTGAGAGCGTCCAAAGTCCTGGGATATGTTTCACTAATATGCAAATAAGACCACCAACATGGCGGGGAGCACAGCGATGACGTCACGTAGAAACGATGCCTAAGTTCAGTCCACTCACTTCGCCACTTGTCTTTGCAGAAGTGCGAAGGCGCGTCCACGTGCGTGCCGCTATGTTCGTATCCCTCATAGGAACTGCCTTCGTAATAGTACCCGTTTGGATGGTAGCCTCTGAATATGTTTTTGAGGCGGAAAGGTTCGTGGGTTGGCCAGTTCACAGTGGTGTCGTCGAAGGTGTACGTCATGTCAATCACCTGTGGGTTGCCTAGCAACGCTGCAAGGCATCCGTCTCTCAGGATAACCTGTACAGATTTCAGATAGTCAAATTTCTACACATGTACAGTTTGATTCTGCTAGGTAACGGAGATGAAGTAAATATGATACATGCTATATGATATATATAAACTCCAAATATGAATATTTTTGGCCCTAAAAGCAGCGTACGTGTCAGAGAAAGCCGGGCGCGCAGAAATTTCTCCTTTCAGCATCTGCTTGAATATGCCCCGGGTTTTCATCCTGAGTGATTATGCTGTCCGACTGCCCATTATCTCAATAATTGTTATCTCAATATACCCAATTGTCAAAAATCTACCGTGACTGTTGCACTGGTAAATACCCGTAGATGATAGGTCTGAGGTCTTTTTGTTGTCTACAAGTTACTAATTGTCTACACTCACTTAACAGGGTCAAACCGTGGTCCCATGTAAATCGTATATTATAGAATAACGCGTTTTACAGCGGCTTCTGGTTCGACCGGTTTCTGGATAGGGCTAGCTGGTACGAAGGCCACGAAAGGCCCCCAAATATAAAAGGGCCAACCGTTGTTTTATTTGTTTATTTGATTTTGTTTTATTTGTTTGTTTGATTTTGGTAGAATGAATTTTAAGGAGGCTACAACAGAACTAGCCCTTGTCAATGCTGTATGTCTGTCGTATTGGCCACAAGAGTCATTTTTGTGCGACCGAGGGCGTTTCCACGACCATCTCAAAAATGCCGCAAACCTACATATTTTTATCGCACGACAGATGTGTCCCGGCCCTTATACGTGTACATACGAGTAGAAACGTACCGTCACAACCAGCAAGGTGCTGTAGAAGAACACATTCATGTTGTCTGCGAACCAGAATCGGTGTCCAAATATGAAGAAAAAAACAGGGACGCAGTGGTTTTACTGGAATGGTCCATTTGTGCGGAGGGGGAAGGCACTCCTTTTTGCACTCTTTATATCATATCAACCTATTATCATTCCCCTAAATCTCAAATAGGTTCAATCCACTAGACGACTACAGAGCCTAATACGATGATTCCTATGTAGTATTTTTTTTTGGTCAAAAATAAGGAAAAACCATCGTCCTTTGCCTGACATCCTACATATATGGTCCCGTCCTCACCTTTGTACGTTTCGACGACCGTGAACGTGACGGGCCGTAGGTAAATAGTGATATGGCCAACTACAGCACTAGTTTTCAGCTCAAAGGTCAATGAGCTGACAATTCCACCACACAGAAAATCATTCTCACAACCCTTCCATCGCTAGTCAAACGAACAATGCATAGATCGTATAAAGAAGGTGATGGCACTACCATATGTTGTGAGTTGCAGCGAATAATTATGTCCTTTCTTAACACACTAGAATGTGCAAAGCTGTCTTCAAACCTTTTTCCCAACACTATTCTTCCTGTCAGTGAATTACCACGAAAGTGATTATTCCAGCCGTGTAGAAGCGCCACCTAGCGAATTCTAAACTAGTAAGTCAAATCAGGGTTGGCGCTATGATGACACATAAAACTTGTTACAATTTTATGAATAATTTTCATCTGCAGCACAGTTTCTCCTGCTGATAGGGACTACAAGTAACTTATTGTATAAACTGGCGATGTGTATAGTTGCTCTCATAAGGCCACAGCAAGTAAATCTCATGGATTACATCCACGCACAATTTTCGCTTGATTTCAGAAAAAAACAAGATTTTTTTCTTCTTCTTTGAAGATGTCAACATAACGAAAATTACCAAAATGAGCAAGTACGTTGTGTTGTAGCCTAATGATTGACACTTGCGAGATAACCAGGACTGTGGTTGTAGACGTGACTTAGTTGGATAGTTTTAAAAGTGGCACCCATATCGAAGCCATGAGTGTAGTTACCAAATCTGTTAGTGATACCAGTCTACCAAAACAAAAACCAAACCACACTAGTGTCACTTTTACTAAAGCGGTACATGATCGTCTTAAATACAGAAATGAATACCCTGTTTGTCCCTTAGATTCTTGTTTCAATGTGTATAGCGTCTATTTTGAAAATGTAGCCAACTTTCTTAATTTTTTTTTTCAACCATTATGTTTTTATTCGGCCAATCTCACTACCTTTTTCAGTCTAAAGAGGGTGCCATCCGTAAAATTTACTTGCTGTGGCCTAATGTACATTGCCTGGGGACAAACAACATAATATGATTTTCATTTATTTATATCATGAATAATGGCGTTGTTACTTTTGGCGGGAAGATTGAAAAGACAATTCTATTGGTTATATGGATAAGGATAAGGATACTAACATTATTTTGCAACGCCACAGAGGCGTGTGCATTTTATCATTTTGTTTTTGTTGTTGTTGTTGTTGTTGTGATGGACCATTTTGCCCTGATAAAATAGTTAAGAAAGCAGTTTGTGTGAGAGTTATGGCCTATCTGTTGTTAGTAAGGTGAAGATGGCATAGAGTTTCGTAAATGAGTGATGACTTCTGTGTTAAACCTGTTCTTACGGATGAGTTTACTTTGCCATATATCAGGGGTCCCTTTTTCTCATGATAGAGATTTCGTGTGATCTCATGTATATAGTACAAGTACATTATGATATGGATTAATATTTGTACTTTTCACCTGCAAAATGTTTTTCTATGATTAAGATGTCTGTCCCTTCTCGGTAACTACAATCATTCCAAGTGTTGTTTTTGCGCACTCTGGCGAATACAGAACTAATTAGGCTATCCAAATGACAAATTTCTTAAATTAATTAAAGCTAAGTCTATCTCCATGGGTAACGTACATTTTCTTTACACTTGCGTACACAGTCGAAAAAAACAACAAGAACAAAGCGTTACTTCTATATTGGTAGTTTATTAGCCACACACACACATTTACATAGCAGCACAGTGGTATACAATAAAATGGCCATGAGAATCGAAGCCCAAAAGGCTTTTACAATTTCTGCCTTTTCTTTTGTGGAATCATCTCTGACAATTTTTCAGTGAGACTTGGCATAGTCAGGGAGAACACAATCAATGATCATATGGGAACTAAGGCTGACTTAGACATTCAAACCATACATCCAGTGGTAAATGAATTATATTCTTGTATAATGTGTTATTTATCTTATATATGTTTTTGGCAACGCCTCGGAGGCGAGGCTACTTCGTCTTCACCCTTTGTATTTTACGATACGTCGTCAGTTTAAAATAATACTGTAAACAATACATTTAGCAAGGATATCTGGGGAAAAGTATGTACATTTTTTTCTTTTACTTTCTGGTAACATTCTTTTGTAATGATTGTCTTGGCAATTTTCACTTCGGCAATTTTGATCTGGCAAAATATTTGTGTATCATTTTAGATGTATCACAGTTCATATTCATAAAAATTGGGTACAGAATGGATCAAATTTTTTACATTGAACAAATTGCTTGACATTCATTTAAGTTAAAACACGAGTATCTACTTAAGCTTGTTTGTTGTTTAGATAAGAGAGCTTAATGTAGTGCAGATACAAATCCATGAGTGTTTTCCGTAAAAGGAGGGCTATACTTAAATGAGGATCACTTGAATAGTTTGGTAGCATTCGCAGCAAAGTAAGGGATCAGAATTTTCAAGTTACAATTTCTTTTCCCACAGAAATTCAGCATCATATGAGAAGGTAACAATGCATATTTAAATTTAATTAATAATGGCTTCTTGTCTGTGTCTGAAAGGCCTTTGAAGCATTCGCAGTAAGGTAAGGGATCAGCTGAATTTGCAATTTTCCACAGAAATACAGTTACATATGGGAAGGTAACAATGCATATTTGGTGTTGATGGCTTGTCAAGTTGTCTGTGACTAGAAGGCCTTGGTGGCACTCGCAGTAACGTATAAGGGGACAGAATTTGCAAGTTACAATTAATTTCTCTTTCCACCGAAATACAGTTACGTATGCTTGTCAAGTTATCTGTGACTAAAAGGTCTTGATGGCACGTATAAGGGGACAGAATTTTCAGAGTTACAATTTCTTTTCCACAGATATGCAGTAACTGTTGCATATGAGAAGGTAACCTTCAGCATGTTTAGTTGACAATTTGACTCCGACTTTGTATTATGCAAGGGTTAAGGCAGCAATGAAAAAGTTAAACGAGGGTTATTCTTGTACCGATGATGACCTGATATGACCTGTGATCAAAACTAAATGATTTGGCGATTATGACTTGCCTTGTTTGAGGACTGGTCTTTCGTTAACTTAGTCACTTCTATGCCTAGTGTTCTGGAGCTGTGAACTCGGCCTTTGCCACCAGTTTTGCGCGTTGCCAATACGTCACCTTGAGAGATGGTAACGACCCCTTCTGAGGCCACCTGGCATGTGATGTTTGTGTGATTTCTGTTTTCTGAGGATTCTGCTTTGAGAGGGGCCTGGTTCCTTTTGTCGCGCTCATGCATAATTGCCTGGGGAGGGGGGCTGTTGTACAGAGGCATTGTCTGCATGCCGAACTTTACAGTTCTTATTGTTTTGCTATAGTTTCCAATCAAACCCATGTATCTTGGACCACTACTACTGCCTGCTACAGACCTTTGTAATCTGATGTTGGTCTGACGTCCACGTGCAGTTATCTGGTAATTTTGTGGGTCTCTCCAGACTTCAGGGGCTGTATCGTAGGATGGATGTTTACCACCCATCCTGGTTGATGAAGAAAGGGCCACCTCAGCTGCAGTGGAGTTAAACCTTAGAGAGTAGTCCCCATCGTCTTTAGGCACCTGAAGTGTCAGAGGGTATGATAGGGGTCTCCTGTTATGTCTACGGTTACCTATCATACCCATATATTGAGGACTAGGGCCATTTTGAGACATTCCGTGTGATCTGATGTTTGTGTTACGTCCACGGGCGGGTATCTGGTAGTTCTGTGGGTCTCTCCAGACTTGAGGGGCTGTATCGTAGGATGGATGTTTGCCACCCAGCCTGGTTGATGAAGGAATGGCCACTGCGGCTGCAGTGGAGTTAAATCTTACAGAGTAGACCCCATCGTCTTGAGGCACTCGATGTGACGAGGGGTATGAAAGGGGCCTCCTGTTCTTTCTACGGTTACCTATCATACCCATATATTGAGGACTAGGGCCAGTTTGAGCCATTCCGTGTGATCTAATGTTTGTATTACGTCCACGTGCAGGTATCTGGTAATTCTGTGGGTCTCTCCAGACTTGAGGGGCTGTATCGTAGGATGGATGTTTGCCACCCTGCCTGGTTGATGAAGAAAGGGCCACCTCAGCTGCAGTGGAGTTAAACCTTACAGAGTAGTCCCCATCGTCTTTAGGCACCTGAAGTGTCAGAGGGTATGATAGGGGTCTCCTGTTATGTCTATGGCTACCTATCAAACCCATATATTGGTGACTAGGGCCAGTTTGAGCCATTCCATGTGATCTGATATTTGTATTACGTCCACGTGCAGGTATCTGGTAATTCTGTGGGTCTCTCCAGACTTGAGGGGCTGTATCGTAGGATGGATGTTTGCCACCCAGCCTAGTTGATGAAGAAAGGGCCACCTCAGCTGCAGCGGAGCTAAATCCTACAGAATAGTCCCCATCATCTTCAGGCACTCGATGTGTCGGGGGGTATGATAGGGGTCTCCCGTTATGCCTATGGTTACCTATCAAACCCATATATTGGTGACTAGGGCCAGTTGGGGACATTCCGTGTGATCTGATGTTTGAGTTACGTCCACGGGCTGGTATCTGGTAGTTCTGTTGGTCTCTCCACACTTGAGGGGCTGTATCGTAGGAGGGATGTTTGCCACCAAGTCTGGTTGATGAAGGAAGGACCACCTCAGCTGCAGCGATTTTAAATCTTACTGAATAGTCTTTGTCGTCTTGAGGCACCCGACGTGTCGGGGGGTATGTACTGTAGCGGTTGTAGTACTCATCTGGGATCTCCCAGTAAGGATGCTGTGCCCCTGGCCTTGTGTTGTAGTAGTTGTAGTACTCGTCAGGGATCTCCCAGTAAGGATGCTGTGCCCCTGGTCTTGTGTTGTAGTAGTTGTAGTACTCGTCAGGGATCTCCCAGTAAGGATGCTGTGCCCCTGGTCTTGTGTTGTAGTAGTTGTAGTACTCGTCAGGGATCTCCCAGTAAGGATGCTGTGCCCCTGGTCTTGTGTTGTAGTAGTTGTAGTACTCGTCAGGGATCTCCCAGTAAGGATGCTGTGCCCCTGGTCTTGTGTTGTAGTAGTTGTAATACTCGTCAGGAATCTGACTATAATCGTGAGCAGTCTGTGTCGACGTCGCAGTGTCATGCTGGTCGAAGTACTCGTCGGGAATTTCACTGTACTGTTGCTCATCACCTGAAGATGAAGACTGCTGTGTAGTCCTACTAGCTGCAGTGCCAGGGGCTCCTGCCAGGTGGCCGGCAGCCTGTGCGGCACGATCGCCCCGTGAACAACAGTGCTGTCTTCTGATAACATACATCACAAACAGTGCTACCAGTACTACCCCTACTACAACTACCATTATGATGATCGCTCGACGTGGGGATTTCTCCTTCACAGTTCCATTTGTACTGGGATTTGTCTGATTTAGGGTTAACTTTGTTGTCTTGATCTTAGGCCCTCCGTTGTGGTCAGAGTCACACCGTCTCTCGGACACACGGTGTCGGCAGCAGAGCTGGACACGGTCCTTGTGGCCTTTTCTGCACACACGGCGCCATCAGGAGTGCTGGACAAGGGCGTGGTGAAGACGTGTGGGTAGGTCTCGTCCCAAGTGTTGACCAAGCATGTTACATTCGTCATGTCTGTCCTGTTTTCATTAGAGGTGGCATCTGATAGGACGACAGCAAGGATTTGGGGTGTGCAGGACCTGTCTACGCCCATGGGAACAATCTGCATGACAGTGTCTCCCCGCAATGCTACCTTCACAAGGGAGACATTCTCCCAAGCCTCTTTGCACAAGTGGGTGATGTTTTCAGCATGTGTGTCTAGTTCTGTGTTCAGTGATATAATTACCAATGGCAGGCGGTACTTCATTTGGCTTTCTGATTCTAGATGAAGACTGGTACATTGACCGAGTGGCTTACCTGGCCGAGCTGCCTGTGTGTGGGTATCATTATGCATCTGGACGTGATAATATTGCCTCAGTTGGGGGACCTCGGTGATACAGAAAAGCGCTTCGTTAACCCTTACAGCAGCACGCTGACCGTAATACCTAGAATTACGATATTCCAGTCCCCAGTTCATTACCAGATTAACAGACTCATCCAGAAGATGAAACCTATTCCCACCCAGTGACAGCACTTCTAGCCAGTGTAGCCCCTCCACAGTTTCCTTCGACATACAGGTCAACAAATTCCTGCTCAAGTCCAGAACCCGCAAACGTGACAATGACTTGAAGGCCTTTGGATGTATACTGTTGATGGAATTCGATTTTAGAGACAGTGACGCTAACCATTCCAAATTGTGAAACCAAGACGACTGGATACTTTGCAAAGCGTTACTGTCAAGGCGCAATGTAGACAGGTGTCTTAGTTTTTCAAAGCAGTTTGGATCTATGCTACTTATATTGTTGTGTGACAATGACAGGGTCCAGAGTATTGCAGGAGTCTTCAAACTGTCGAACCAGCTTTGCTTGACATGGGTTAAGTTGTTGAAGTCAAGGTTTAGAAGTTTCAATCTTGGAAACGCAGCCAGGGTGCCGTTTTCCAAATCTGTGATTCCACATTCAACTAGAGCGAGATCGTTGATTTGTGACTGCTGAGGTGGCCGTAGTTTCTGATTTGACAGTACCCCAAAGTAGAACCCCCGAACTGCTACGTGCACTTTGTTAGGAAGGCATGCTGAGGTTGGGTAGGAGGAGTTCTTTATATCTTGCATAGTCTCTTGCTGCAACTGCGCGGGACATACTATGCATGCGTCTGTTTTAGAATGGGGCCGAATCGGACCGATTACTTTGCGTGTTGTTACACAAGATGACCAAGAGTTTGTGTTCTTGCACCCAGGAAAACATACCGTTTCTAAACCTGCACACCTGATAAAAATAACAAATACAACTACTAGTACATGCTGTACTGCATGTAACATGCTAGATAGCTTGAAAAAAAAACTTAGCGTAATAAGACGTGAGCGCCTTTCTTTGCACCTATAACGGCGAGGATCTCCCTCTCAGTGCCGTCCGCTGTCTAAGACAGGGTTGTTTTCCACTAGTCGGGATGGCCAATCCACCGGCCGGAAAGCTCACCTGAAGAAAAACAAAAACAAAAAACATTAGTTCAGAGATTTCAATGATCTTATTAGCTAGCCACATCAATGTCATGAACACATGGGCGATATACCGGCCGAATGGCTGACCTGAAAAAAAAAACAGCAAACAAGTGTTCAGAGACCTCATACCTCCATGGTACATTTAGCACTTTGACATATTTCATGCAAATGACTTTCATTTTTGCATAATCGTTACCTGATGATTATTACCTTTCACTAAGGTATTATGGCATTTTCGCGACTCCGTATCAATTATGCAAATAAGGCCCATATTTGCATGTTTGTTATCCGTGAATGTTCCACCTGTCACAGTTTGCCCGTCATAAAAGACAGTATATGAGTAGCATGAGGACGGTGACGTCATTCATATTAAGTCGACGTCGCGACCTGAGTCAAACCAAGAAAGTATCGAATTCACCTTGAAGACCATTCCGGTGAACCCTTGGCAAAGCACTAAGGAAGTACTCCCTACTGTGACCATCCCAGCAGCTAGAGGGCTGAGTTGACCCCTACAAATACATAAACTAATAAACATCCCAGACTGTCTACACGCTGGAAACAAAGGCAGGGATAGATTAGCATAAAATACTGGTCAAAAATTCAAATATTTTTCTCTACTGGTTTTCAAGGAAACACTATCAAACCCTGCAGAATGATCCAGATAGTTGTAACAAAGTTACATATGCAAGGTCCTAATGACAACTTTCAAATTTTGGGAAACGAACCTTGTGTTCAAATTGAAACTTTCAACTCTGCTCTGCCAACTTGTATCAAAGTGTCTTTTTGTATCTACAACACATGATTGCAACTTGAAAATCTTCGTTATAACTGAATTAGCTCTGATATTTATGTGTCTAGAAATATGGCTAATAATGTTGTCTCTATTTGTAAGTGTACCAACAGGGGCTATGTATACTGTACATGTAACTGTCAGTTATGTCTCACAGTACCAGAGTAAGACAAGCCAGCATTTTCATTACTTATATTCTGGGTTAGGTAAAGCTTTATGTATAATCATACTTCAATACCTTATGTAGTATCCTAATATCAAAATTAAATTGAAAATAAACTTGTGTTGGTCAGAGGTCTCAGTCAGCCTTCCCCGATGTGAACTCCACCACAGTCAACAGAAGACTGAGCTCTAGTAGTTTACGTTAGCCGAATCTATTGGGTGGTTTTACAGTACGGGGTTGGTCTTTAAGTAACCGGTAACTAACCCTTTGGCTAGAAATGTGCCATCTTAATGCATTTTGTATCCTTGGCAAGGTCTCTTGGTAAGTAACTGTAATCCGCAAACCGCAAGATTGTACTTTGTTGCGGAGATATCCTCGATCATAGGTTAACCTTAACTAACCGCTAACTGACTCTTTGGCTAGAAAATCTTAAATCTTAAAGCAACTTTTCGTGGGCTAAACTTTATATCATTGGAAAGGTTCCTTGGTAGGTGATTGTAATCCGCAAACCGCATTGAAAGCTTGTACTTTGTTGCCGAAACATTCTCGATCGAAGGTTGCGACTAATTAGGCAATCCTGACATAATTTCACATCCTACAAACAGCCCTATATAATTGTTATTAAACAAGGCACTAGGCAGCCCAAAATCTAATCGTTTTAAGGTCTTATCAAGTACTATTTACGTACTAAATATCAAAACAATCCATTTAGACACTCTGGAATTATGCTGGTCGACTACACACATGCACACACACACACACACACACACACACACACACACCACACACACACACACACATGCACACACACATGCACACACAAAAAAAAACTCAAGGAAAATATATCCTTCTAGCGAAGGTAAAAGTGTTTTTGAACAGGAAATTTACCATCCACTACAAAGAAGTGCCAGACCAAAATTTTCTCCAATGCAGAGCTTTCCTGTAGCCTATGCGGCCAATACTAGACCGAGTAAAAGCTCTGCGTAGCTAGGAGAATGAATAAAGAACACTACTCTACTCAATATAACACTCCCAAGGACGCAGAACACAGCGTCCACGCGCGACCCCGTCCCAAAAAGTAGTCCGGTATGAATCATTACTTCAAAATGCCGTAGTTATTCTTCTGTGCACAACAGCGAGGTGGAAACTTTGCTGAATAGTAGAGGATTACATCAGTTTGAGACCGCTTAAGTTGGATTATGATGTTTGTTAGGCAGGCATGAATTTGAGTCTTAGTACTCTTAAGGTGGTATCTCGCTGCACTTGCGTCACGCTTGCGTCGCTGCGGGGTTCGAAAGATACTCAGAATTCAGAAATAAAGATCGCATTTTCTTACTTGTTCTGTATATTGTTATCTTCTAAGTCATACGTTTTCGTATTACGCAGTATCTAAAATAACAGTGACGCAGTGAACGAACCCCGCAGTGACGCAAGCTTGGCGCAAGTGCAGTGAGATTTACGGGTACTACTTGACTGTAGCACATGAACATCTGATGTGGGTCGAATAAAAGTGGCTTTAAATACAAAGAGCCAGAAAATTATGGTCATTTTTAGATATTGTATAGAAATTCACCATGAACTTAAATCTATCTAATTATTTTTGAGTGCTTGTTCACCCTGCTATACAATCTAAGGCGTCTAACCTTAATTAACAACCTACTGCCGCTACGGTATTGAAAAGATTATGGAGGTACCTTTACCTTCTGTCCTTTGTATGACGAACCCAAATAAGTTACTCATTGCAGTGAGATACTGTAGTTATTTGTTTAAAAGAATATATAACACTAGTGCTATAGAAAAACTAGTCGAGACCTACGCAGAAACGCAACTCAATAACTATGGCCGGAGTAAGACCTAATTTACATACATAGATTTAACTCAGTAGAATGATAAGCTCTTAAACCTTAAAACATGGCACAACTATGGAATTAACATCATTTATTACTACCTTGTTATTGATATTTATATCATTATCATGAAAATGAGGTCCTGGTTTCCATGAATCATATACTGAAATATGGCGTGCCCCAACTGATACAGCCCTTCAAAAAATGTTCAACATATTTTTACAGTCCGGACATTTTCCCCACAATAGCAAAGCGCCCCCACGACCACCCCCGGTCAAGGGACCGGTAAGCGGTAAGCCGCTAAGCGGTAATTTTCTTCAGTGGAGCCAGAGCACTCTAGTTCCAATCTATAAAAGTGGAGAACCATATCAAATCCTAGCAACTACACAGGAATAGCTGTTTCTAGCTGTGTCAGCAAATTGTTTACTTTTATCTTGAACAAACGTGTACAACATTTCTTTGAAAGCTCAAATCTACTATTACCGTTTTTGGAAAAGATTGCAGAGAAAGTGATAACGTCTTTGTCCTCAAAACGTTAATCGACCAACAGACATCCAAACCTGGCGGTAAGCTTTATGCATGCTTCGTGGATTTCCGAAAAGCTTTTGATTCAGTATGGCGAAACGGACTATTCTATAAACTTCTATCTTAAGGGATATCCGGATAGGAGGTTACTTCTTTAGACTAATGAATTTTATCACAACATAGAATATAGTGTTAAAACCCCACACGATATGTCACCATACTTCCAGTCATTCTGCGGGGTGAGACAAGGTTGTACCCTCCTTTTCAACCTTTATATCAACGATTTCCTGACCCTATTAATTCCGATAGCTTATGATTCTATAAACAGCATATTTTGACCTGATGATCTTGTGCTTGTATCAAAATCAGAATCAGGCCTAAAAGAATGCTTGGGGGCACTGGACCAATTTTGCTCTCTGTGGAAATTATTAAGCAATGATAACAAAACAAAAGTAATGATCTTTTCCAAAATGGGCGGACAGTCAATAACAAACACTCACCATTCCCATCTCAAGGTCAACCTATAGATACAACCAACTTTTATACGTAACTAGGAACGGACATAATAACACCTTCAGGATCTTTTAGTCGAGCGATAAAACAGCTAAGATTAAAAGCACTACGGGCCTCGTTCAAATTGAAATCATTATTATCACCTAATTCCAACCCTTCGATTTCTCTAGCTATTGATCTGTATAACAGCCTGGTTAAACCTATCCTACTTTATTGTAGAGAGC
This sequence comes from Branchiostoma floridae x Branchiostoma belcheri, assembly GCA_019207045.1. NCBI lineage: Eukaryota > Metazoa > Chordata > Leptocardii > Amphioxiformes > Branchiostomatidae > Branchiostoma > Branchiostoma floridae x Branchiostoma belcheri. The sequence continues at coordinate 24,490,145 of CM033026.1, read as the reverse complement.
TCACTGGAATAAATGCACAATGCAAAGATCTAATATTCAAAGGGATTCCGGAATGTCAAAATGAAACGACCAGACCACAGTCCTCAGCCCCATGTTGGGGTCAGAAGTTGATATACTTAGAGTCTCTCGTCTGGGAAATATATCAGAAGCCTTGACTATTTATACTCGACCAATTCTTGTTCGATTCAAAAATTACAGTGACAAACTGAACATGATATGTCACCACACAGGCACTTTGTTTAGGAACCAGAATATAACAATAGAACCACTAAAAATCTCATATGAAATACCTGACTTAGAATACGTAGTCTTCAATTTCTGCAAAATTTTACTTCATGCATCGAAACGCTCTGTCAATGCCGCCGTAAGAGGCGAATTAGGAGTTTTTCCTCTGTTGACAGTCAAACACATTTTGATTAAATAATGGCTAAGATGGCATAGTCCACCAAATGACAGGATTACGACACTTCAGTCGAAGAAGAACATGACTGGGCTACTCACGTTCAGGACATTTTATGCAGACATGGGTTCCAAAATGTCTGGCTTAACCCCGCTGTTAATGCCAACAATTTTGGAAACATATTTAAAGAGCGTCTAAAAGACACGTTTCTTTCTGGCTGGAGGGAACAACTCAAACGCACCAGCAAACTCTAAACGCTTTCAAAAATTAAAAAAAAAACACTTTGGTATGGAAGAATATCTCACATCAATTCATAATAGACCATTTACTTACAGCATTACAAAACTGAGAGTAAGTGCACATTGTTTAGAAAAACGCTCATACTTGTCGATGATTGATCGGTGTCACAGCACGCTTTAAAATCTATGGCATCGAAATCGTACGGCGACCTACGACAATATTGTAAAAGTGTGATTGCAGTGGCCGATCACGCCAGTGTGTATAGTCAAATCCGCGGGACTTGTTTGTCCGTTTGTTTGTATGGCATACCCGGTAAACCGCCTTATGTCGTAGCACACCAGGTTTGAACAAAAAGAGTGCGTAACTATACAGGCTGCATACCCGGACAGACTCGATCCACTCACACCGATCGCGAGAAGAAACCCTACTATTTACGATAAGTGTGGTGGTTTCTTTCACGTGCTTGAGGTATATGTCTCTCCCCAAACATGGGAGCTCCGTTTAACGTCCTGTCCGAGGGACGTCCCTAGCCGAAACTAGGTACTCATTAAAACCTGAATGAAATGAAGTGCACAAGTTCAACGGCATTCCAACGAATTTGAAGCCAGAACCTCTGGGTTACGGGCCAAATACCCTCACGACGACCCCTCAATCAGTTCCGTATTTACATTTTTTTTTAATATTAACAAGTAACGTATGCGACCAAAAAAGCCGTCTTTTAGGTATGATAACCATGCTAGAGAGTTAGAATGAAAGTAAAATACAACTTCTTCCCGTAAACCAAAAGAATGTCAAGTGTACACATATGCATTCGTTTGGCCGCTTCCTTTTACAGCCTGCGTCGTATTTCCTACCCGAGGCCTGGTCAGACTGCGGAAACGAAAAATTAAAGTTTACACCGATAAATTTGCACTTGATATGCTGTTTTTGGTCCTTTTTGTGTTTTTGTTGTCTGTTACACCGTAATTTTGTTCCGCCAAACTGCCAGGCCTTTTGTGGAAATGTGATGTTAGCGTAAGTACCAGCCTACGGAGTGAGAAGGTTTCTTACCGGCTGCGGTGACCGCTCCCGCTGCCTTTCCCGGCGGCCTTGTCCAGCAAGGGTACCGCGTCTCAACAGAATCAACCCGGAAAGGCCGGCAGTCTCTGAAAAAAAAAAACAAGAAGTCAGCGTTGGAACAAAATTCAGTTCAGTCTTCGTGCATTCGGTGCTTTGACATAAAAAGATATGACTGTAATGTAGGTTTTGAAGTTCATTGTAATACAAGAACGTCTCGGGTAACAAACACAGAGGAAAATCGCGGTTGCACTCGTCGTACGACATCTTGTTTTATGATAGCCGGTGAGAATGTAGTGACCTATAGCTTAACTGAAAGCATCACAGTTGAGCTTTAAATTGTTGGTAACAAACTTGAAGACAACGGTTCAAATCATGAGAAAAATGGCTGGGCTTTTGGACCCAAGTTCGATGAGATGACTCAAACTACGTCAAAGAGCTACCCCTTCATTTAAAAAAAATATACCCTTACCGAAACAGCAAGGGAACTTGCTGACCTACTAGTATGTGCATCTAGGCAAAAATAACAACAACAATATAAAAAGGTAAACAGACTTACCGTTGGATCAAGCGGCGACGGTTTCCTGTCCTCATTGTTGCATCTTGCGTTGACGCCAGATCATAAAATAGAAAGTCGGTCGTCTCCGCACTCTCCCGTTTCTAATCTGTTCCTCACAAAGCACCGCCTTCCTTCATTCCACACGCTCCGTTCCGTTCCGTAGCCATGGTAACGCCTAAGACGTCAATCAAAAGGTGTGCTATGTCGCTAATGTGGCGGTAGAAAATTAACTCTCCAACAGGAATTTGTTTTGCCAACCAAACAGCACGTAAGCTATGTAGTTTGTTAAATGAGACGGCGCCGTATTAATTTATGCTGCGGAGATTTTCCAAGAACAGATGAAAAATGAATGATTTATGAGAAGAAAACATAAGCAGAGACTAAACAGCTAAAACTAAATGTAATGCTGTAGTAAGAGATCATATTCCACGGTGTAAGGTCAACAATTTGAGAGTCGTTTAATATTCTGCCACAATCTTTACGTCTTATAGCGCCTAGTTTTGTATTTTTTGTGTTGTAATGTAAGTGTAAGTGTTTGAGTGAGTGTTTGAGTGAATGTTTAATTAAGTGAGTGAGTGAGTGAGTGAGTGAGTGAGTGAGTGAGTGAGTGAGTGAGTGAGTAATTCATATACCATACGCAATCAATCAAACTGGAGTAAATAAAAAACATGAAAGATCAAAGGAAAGAATATTAAGCGGGACTTTTTTTCTTGAGCTAATATCCTCCAGGTAAACGCAGACTGAATTGGATTTTTATCATGTTTATTCATAACTCAAAACAAGGTCTGATATAACGTCCTTGCTCAAAATAAGCAGGCCTCGTTGGAATCTGTAGCCACTGTGGTAGGGACATACTGTAAATGCAGAAATGTTCGCGGTGGATTAATGTTCGCGGTTTTCGCGGCGACCACATTACCGCGAAATTAAATCCACTTCGAACATGTTTCTATTAAGGTATCAGACTGCAGTAGATGGTGTTACCGCGAAATTAAATCCACCGCGAAACGTCATTTTTACCGCTACCGCGAAATTAAATCCCCGCGAGCTTAAATACATTTACAGTAGTCTATACCATGTAAACAACCATGTTAACAATACTGACTCTGTTAACTTAGACCAAGTATATATGTATATAATTATGCACATGCGCGCACGAACAAGCACACACGCACACGCTGCACAGACAATATACATGCACGCACACACGCACACACAGGCACACACACACTCACATACACTATGACGTTTGGATTGACTTAACAGTGTGAAGCTGTTTTTTTTTTCATTTGTAATTATCATTAAAAAAACATAAGCAACTCACCAGCTTACAACACATCACTAAAGAGCACACAACAGCCGCCATAGCTCAGTTGGTTAGAGCGCTGGTCTAGTAAACCAGAGGTCATGAGTTCAAATCTCATTGGTGGCTTCTTTTATTTTTCCACACGAAGTGGTAGAGGGTTCATGTTCTTCCTGTTTCTTAGCAGCATTCTTAGTTATTTGTCATACAGCTACACGTATTACGCCTCTGAGTTAAGGGCTTCGATTAAGGTAGGGAATTTACAGATTAAGCCACCTCTTTTATCTCAGAACAACGCCACTATGCGAGGTCATGGTGATGAAGAAATAATACAATTCAGAAGTTCCCCTGGGGGGGGGGGGAGCTTTTAAAAGTCCAAGGATTTATCATCCTAAAAAACTACGCGTACGTATACATGTACTATCAGTCAAAGAAAACAAAACATATTTGAAATATACTGAATGCTCGAATGCCAAGTCTGGAATGTGCATCTTTATCGCTGACATGATCTAAGATATGTGGGGGGAAAAAGGATTGAAGAACAAGCCACCAATGAGATTTGAACTCATGACCTCTGGTTTACTAGACCAGCGCTCTAACCAGCTGAGCTATGGCGGCTGTTAACTCATTTTCGTTGTATATTTAGTTGTCTGCGACAGTGCCACCTATCTCTAGCCCTCCAAACTGCAGCATCATTAACAGGAATAAGCAAGACATACGTATCGTTGTACCCAGCAAGCATCTACAAACACCAACGAGTATTTTTTTCAAAACATGTATTCATTTTTTTCTCGAAAATTAAAGAAATAGACCGAATCAAGTGGTCTGTCATTAAAAAAACGTAATACTTTGTATCCCAACTTCCTTTCCATTATTTTACAACGTTAAATGTTATATTCATCCGCGTCTATTGTTCAATTGTCCACAAGTCGAGCATATCTACTTACGCATTAGAATACATTGAAGTAACAGTTGATTTAAGTGTGAGAAATAATTCACAAAACGAAAAGCTCACATTTTCAGATCCATTAACCTACGCTTAAGTGTATCTAGGATACATTTCAATAACAGTATTAGCTACATTTTGGTGCTTATTTCATAAGATTTAAATCGAACAAACGACACAGGTTATCTGGCGATTGGCGATGTAGGGACCGCATGGGAGGGAACCACAGACTCCCTCCACCAGATAGAATAGCGCGCCGTTCTTGTTTTCGTACGTCCCCTTGAAGATGTCCGGAGCTCGGTCAACACACTCGAACTTGTTTCGACCCTAAAAACATAAGTAACGAGAAATAGAAAAAAAATGTTCCGTTATGAGATATAGACTTTCCTAATGCTATATCCTTTCAAGCAGCCATCACAGATGTAAGTGATTCTCCCTTTCCCTTCTTCTCATAATCAATCCTATCTCCTTTTTTTTGGGATGACCCATGCACCAGACTATTTTCAGAGTGGGGTGTCGTCCTGTAACGCTGCAGTACCTGAAAATACTGACAGGAGACCATAAATCGCATTGAAACCGCAGTAACTACACATGCCAAAATCTAAAAGGATTTTTATGTTGTTGTTTTGTTGTTGTTTTTTTATAGATACGAACATACAAACACAACCAAGTACAGTACAAATCACTGGAGGTAAACGTCCTCCGAGTGAACAACATTAACAGTGGAATACATGCTTCCTTTATTATGTAAGGACAACTTTGTATTTACGTATCCCCACCTTGTGACTCTCGTGCCCGGTCATGAGATAGCCCCTGTACTGCTGCGTCCAGCCGCTAGGGCAGCTAGTCCAGGCTGGGATAGTCAAGACAGACCGACGGGTCGGCACTCGGCAAACTGCGCACGGTACGTCGTAGTCTTGAATCTGAAATATCGCGAGATGGTTAAAATGTAAAACATTTTGTATGAATGCCCCTTGAATTTATTGTGTGTGAGTGTGGTGTGTGTGTGTGTGCTGTGTATGTACGTATGTATGCATATAGCGTGTGCGTGTTTGTGCATGGTGTGTGTATATGTATGGGTTTTTTTTAAGAGGATGAGACAGAAAGCAGACCCTGCTTAAATGTATGTTTGTGTACGTGTGCATGTGTGTGTGTGTGCGTGATGTGTGCGCTTGTGCGTGTGTGTATGTGTTTGTGTATGATGTGTGTGTGTGTTAATGTTTGTGTACGCGTGTGTGTGTGTGTGTTTGTGCGTGTGTGTGTGTTTGTGTTCGTGTGTGTGTGTGTGTGTGTTTGTCTGACCAAAGACGGAAAGGAAGCAAATACATGATAACATATGGCCTTACCGACTCTATCGCCTGCGTGTTGTCGGTAGAGAAGAAGCCAGTCCCGGGGTTCTCGAACTCTGCTCCGTACAGGAAGGTTTTACTGTTGGGCCCATCGACGTAGTGGTCCCACGTCACGTTCAAGGTCGGCACGCAGATGTAGTTGGACCCGCCGCCATGTTTGTTGTGATCGGAACCACCCACCTTTCCTAATAAGGAAATAATGTTTAAACATCTTTTGTCTTGGGCGTAACTTGCATGAGAAGAAAGAACATGCATATGACGTCATTAACAGCCATGTTGGTTTCTCTATTTACATTGCAGCGAATTATAACGTAAGTGCAAACTTTTTGGACATATTACAAACTTTTCTGTCCCTCTCAAATAGAAACTATTCAACATGTACAGCTTTAAAAAAAGGCCCGATAAAGGACTTACCGTTTTTTTTTAAGACTCTCAACTTAATATAAACAAAGATGCAATGAAATGCAATGCAAGTAGGGAAAGATGGCAGACTTCATCGCTTACGCCTACTTCTTTGCTGCCTCCCAGTCTCACGAACAAAATAGCAACGTGCAGTCACGGAGAGAGAGAGACGGGGGGGGGGGGGGTAATCAGACAGTCACACGAACAATTTAGATACAATATTTCACAGACTATTTATATTAGACGTGAAGTAAAAAAAGTCAAAGATAAGTACCGGCATAGACAGTTTCCAGGTCTTCTGCGCATGCGTGTCTGCCCCAGTGAGTGAACATGGCTCCACCTGACAGGCCGCCGTCAAACGGAGGGCTGAAGTCTTCGATGACGTCAGTTGCTCCGCGACGATCACGACGCGCATGCGCCACTTCATCCGCGAGCTACACATATCAGAAAAAAAAGAAATATCAAGTTAAAGGGGCATTCCACTCCAGAAGGGGGTGTTGTTTTCCAATAGATAATGTGTCAATGAATACATAATCAGCCGAAATTTGTGGAATTCACCTTGGGATGAATTGTGCGATGTGTGTTTTGTAAAACAATATGACAATCACTAAACCCATGCAGACCGTACCCATGCATTCCTTATACGCATCGGCACTTTGTTTATCGTGCATATTTTCGAAATAAATGAGGATCGCTAAGCACACCGAGAAGGCAAATTGCTCACAAGATAGCAAAGAACACATTAAACAAGACGAGATTTCTTAGCCATCCTGAAATTACTTTTGTAACCTTACCTAAAAGCTTTGCATTGTATTCAGCCATTAATTCAATTAGAGGGTACTTGGGGAGTTTAATAGAAGACTGAATGCTTTTGAAGCACGTGGAGCAACTGGGTACTTTATCTTATAATGTGAAGTAGTGTGCAATTATTACTTCCTAAAATTAATGTCTATCGGAAAATAACACTCCCGTGTGAAGTGGAATGCCTTTTAAGAGAGCTCTACCAAAGGTCAATTGATAGACCGTAACGATATCAAGTCGAATAATTGCGTCCGCCAAACCATTGCCCCGACACTGTAATTTGATTTTCAGTATACCCGAAAGAAGTGCACCATATTTGTGAGGCCTAGTATTTTTTTCTGTGAGAAGTCTGAGGACAGCGCTGTTTGGGAAAACCTAACCCTAACCCTCTGAGCATTGTCATAAAAAGGTAAACTAAGGTAGTACGGTCACGTGACAAGAAGCAAAGGCCTCTCAAATGTGACACTGCAAGGAACAGTTGAAGGGAAAAGAAAACGAGGCAGACAGAGAAAGAAATGGGACGACAACATTAAAGAATGGACTGGCCTGCGCCTTGCCAGCACCTAAGCGTTGGCTCACGACAGGGAGAGATGGAGGGAGGCAGTGTGCTCAGCAGCAAAGCGCCCCCACGACCACCCCCGGTCAAGGGACCGGTAAGCAGTAAGCGGTAAGGTAACCCTAACCCAAACTCTAAGCCTAAGCCTAATATAACAGGTAAACCCATGCAAACTCCATTCAGGCACAGTACTTTAAGTACCTCATCTCGCGATTATTTGGCAAGGCTTTTAAAGTATTTGGCGCGACACCAGGAGGCACCCATCTCTTTAGCAACGCCTAAGTATTTTGAACCAGTAACCAGGCTCCTCTCTCTTTAATGGTCAGTTCCAAATCTCTAACATCTCGACAGGTCACAGTTGTATATCTACGCAAACATTCAAACGGTTTTCAAACTTTAACTTCTACTCTGCATGTTCTGAATCAATGAAAGGCGTAGATTTCAAGTCATACACGTAACGTTACGGTTTTATATATATTAACTCCATCCGTTTCAAATCAAAGTCACAAACACGTATTGACACGTATATAACGTTAAGTACAATTTTATTCCAGGCGCTATTTTGCTATTCAACGCAAACTGTTTAGCTCATTCTTTATCCGTTCTAGTTCACCTTAACCCGGGAGTAACTTATATCCGTTGTTATCATTTTTTAAATTGGTATTTAGCGACGCCAGGGCGATGGACAGTGGCTACAAACTGCAATATTTCCAAATTACTGAAATTTGTCAACTTGATATCCCGAAATAAATCTCGTTTATAAACACAACGGATATAGGTTACCCAGGCCCGCGAATAAAGGTGAACTAGCATTGGGTTTCAAGAACGTACCTTGTTTTCCAGTATAAGATCCTCTATTTCCTTGAGTTTCGGCTGAAGCGAGTTGACCCTGCGTTGGCACACTATGACCGTGGAGACCACCATCAACAACACCAGCACAGAGGAACTCAGTACAGTTCTGACCGAGCCACTGCGCCCAGTACAATTCTTCATATTCTCCATTTTATTTCAACTTCTTCTCAACCAAACCCGGCCAAAAAATGTCGAACTCCCAGTCCTACAGTCTAGGAGTCTACTACAAGGAAGTAACTTTAAGTTTGTCTGCCACGTGATTTCTTAGATAGCCTACGACGCGGTTTTCAGGAGTCAAACTTGTTTTGACAGATCGCTGCGGTGATAGAAAGGAAGTAGGTTGCGTGTCAACCCCGCACAAGGAAGGAAACTGAACATGGCAGACGTCGGACACAAGTAAAGCCACAGCAAGTGAATTTTATGGATGACATCCCCTGCAGACTCCAAATCTAAAGCGAGAGCGTAAAATAAGAATGCTCAAAAAGTAAGATTGATTTTTCAATATAGAGGCTATAAGTGTTGTAACATGAATTGAAGTGACAAAAAAGGTACCACAGCCAACATTCTGAAATATTTTATTACTGGATTCAAGCTGTGTAGAAATTGACACTAGTGTGGTAGTCTAGTATCACCACAATTGCACCCCCACCCCCCACCCCAACAAGTCTTTAGTACCCCGTTTTTTTATCTAATTTATTTAGTTATTTCAAGTTTAGTGCCACGGCATCTAGGACGTTTTACGTTAGAACAGAAAGAGTTTTACGACATCTCATTTTCGGTACTTTCTTGCCATGTTGGTTACCACAGTATACGTAGGGGGCGAAATTTCTCGAAATCAGACAAATATCAATGCAGAGGTGGATGTCATCCACACAATTCACCTATTGTGGCCTTACGGAAAAAAAACACGCAAAAAGGTCAATGACTTTAGAAGAACTTGCCTTTAATACTAACAGGTATGCTTATACTAGAAGTAGAGAAATCTTACAACATCTTGCTTCTTTCCGAATGACAATCTTTAAAGCCAATGCAAAAACTAAACGCTTTTGGACTCTTGCCATGATAATACCAGAGGTGCTTTCTACCGTTTTATTCAGACCTAGCCTCGTAGATATATTTAGATATATTTACGATGTTAGGAGTTTGTGAGGTTATCAGAATATCTGACTTGTAATACTTAGTATATGCTGTCAGAAAAAGGTTAAAGGCTCCCTATAGTAGGGCCTCCTGAAACGCCCCCAATATGGCCGTTTCCTAGGCTATTTCAGACCTGGCCAATACTGTAAAGTGGGAAATGTTGTTGGGAATTTAATTTTGCACTAGGGAAAAAGAAAAGACACAGTAGAATCTGTCATGCAGAGTTTTTACTGTAAAAGGAGAAATTTTCACTGCGGTTTTGATTTAAGATCGAGATGAAGAGATCATTGCAAAATCTGTGAACATTTCCTATTTTACAGTACTCAGTAGCGGTGGGAAACATGGACAATCTGGTCCTTCTGATATCGGCTATGCGTACCACGTAGTACACGTAGTGAGGAAGTCAAACTATCCTCGGGCAAAAACGTGTCGCCAATCTACATGACTGTGCAGTCTTCTTAATTCTAAACATCTGGAAAAGTGTGGCTAAAAGAAAGGATCGAATTCCAAGTATACTCCAGCGTAGGGTATAGCTGGAAAATCAGACGCATCTACATCATACTTGTTTAGAATAACATTCAACGACATTGTGTGTCACATTTGGTGCTAGTTGTAGACCAACTTGCACAGCTTTCAGCTATTTCGCTAGATTAGTAGAACGAATACTCGCAAATTCAATATATAGACTGTCGCATATATGTATGTACACGAGAAAGAACTTGACTCCATTAAAATAGCTTACACTCACATCCACGCAATCTCTTGTTGGACTCATACAATTGCAGGATGTGTGATTGTACCGATAAAGAATTTCCTTGACTTAAGTTGGCGCTGTGCGTGTGGTCAAGTTACGGAAACACATCGTACCAAGGTCTTCTCAGAAACTGGCCTGTTCAGCAAAATTATACTTCCTTGAGACTATCCCTCAGTTGCAAACAGTAGAAAATACGTTCAGTCAGTTTTCCACAGTCAGGTCGCCAGCACAGCGGCGTTATTCAAGACTTGTGTTTCAAAACTTTTAGTCGTTTGACGGAGTTGAAGTCACGAGGCCAGGCTAACATGTTGCCGCACAGTTGCAGTGAGAAGCCCGGGCGGACGGCGCTGAGAGGCGGGAGGATTCTGGTGGTCCTCGCGGCGCTGCTTTGCACGGTAGCCATCGGCGTGATCGACCACAAGATGCGGGGATACGAGGCCGGCATACGGGGTCTGAAGACACAACTAGACGCCAGTAAAGTGAGTGTTTATCTTTCGTCTTGTAATAAACAAGACGTTTATGTTTCCTGCAGCATTTGTTTTTGACGGTGTTTTTATCAATCGGTAAAACAAAAGAAGCTCAGAATGCGGGGGTGTCATTTTTTTAGTACTGTTTGGTCTTATGTATAAGGATGTATCTAAATGTAGCATAATGTTATACACCTATCATTTAAAGACCCATGCACTACACTCGCCCCCCCCCTCAATCTCTCTTTCCTCTCACTTTCTTCCACGCCTTTTTTATCTGCCTCTATCTTTCACACCCTCTCATTGTCGTCTTGTTGGCTCCCACTTTCTCCCTCTCTTACTCTCTCTCACGCTCATTCACCCCCCCCTCTCTTTATCTCTTTCCCCTTACCTCTGCCACACACACACGTGCGCGCGCGCGCGCGCACACACACACACACACACACACACACACACACACATAACCGTCTTGTGTGTTTTGTCTTCAAAATTTTTTCAACATGCGTTTATAACCGACATCTTGAACACTGTGCAAGTCCTATCATATTTTGCATCGGCTGGATTAATCTCCAAGCAGATACAGGAAGGAAAAGTCGCAACGTCCCGTATTAAACCAGGACCTTGCGAACCTTGCGACCTTTACCTGCAAGTTTCTACATCTAAAAGATTATTGGCCGGTTCTCATGTATCACAACAATAAACTCTGCGTTTAACGTTCGGATGTCCCGCGGATTGGCGTCAAAGAGCAACGCAAAGCCACGGCAATTTGGAGAACTCTTTAAAGATATCCTTAAATATCAGAGTTGATACTGAAGATCAAAATGACAAAAACAATAGTTCAGGCGATTTAAACGGGATCCAATATAGGCGGAGACTTTCTTGCACACGATTAAATTCCGCTAGAGGCGGCGACTTCGTTGCGACCTCATTGCGCCCTCCCTGCGACGACAGAGGGACAAAAGTTTTGACGGATCACCTAACAAATTTCAAAGATAATAGACCGAATTTTCTTTGACATTGTGTGTGTTTTGTTGCTTTTTAAATCTTAAGTTTTATTCCAGTTTGATAAGAAAGCAAGAGCCCCTCAACACCAATCTTGGTGGCTGTGTACGCGGTCATTCCGCAATGGCCGTCTTGTGGACAGGGGGTAGTAGCCGTGTAGTACGTTATCTGTGTTACATAGATTTTAAATGTCCAAGGCTTTATGGAAATCATTCCCTCATAGTTTGTGGCCTCTAGGCAAGGAGATTGATTTTTTTTTAAATCAGCAATTTCCAATAGGAGCTCAGGATTCGTTTTCAGTATAAAAACAGTCCAATGGGAGCCAAGGATCCTCTGTCACCATGGAAACCAGTCATCGTAGCCTCCAACACGGATGTAACGGACAATTCTCAGTTTGACAATAATTGACCCTTATTGGCACACACGGATCAGTGGACATAATTAGGAAATTCCAAATTCATGTAGGCCAAGTTTCCAGGGGTCTAACCTGAAGAAACTTTTCAAAATTTTAGCTACTTACTCCCTGCCGCAAAACATGCCCACAACCCAAAAATCATTAACCTGTAACTTTGACCTCCAAATTTGAAGCTCCGCTGCAGAACCGTAACTCGCCGCTAGGAAGGTCATTATCGAACTTGTCCGTCTTCTTTTTTTGCACCCCACCCCTTCACATCCATATCGTGCAAAGCCATCTGTAACTATTAAAGTTATATTGTCAGCAAACAAACAAACAATCACACACATACGCAGGTCACTACAGTACCGACGGAAAACGCCAGGTGAAGTTGACCTTCGTTTCGGCAACTCAAACACCAGATATCATGAGTTATTCTATTGACCTACATACGGACACTCTACAGCACTCCACTATGGCATAACTGAAATCATAACCATTTTTTTTTGAGAATGTAATAATTTAATTATATCAACTTTCCAAAATTATCACAATGACGAAAACTAACACGGTGACAAGTGTGTCATCATTAGTAGGACACATAATCGTTCCAACAATATACAACAATTATGTATCATCGAACCATACATAGATCGAAGACGAACGTCACTTCGTTATGGAATGTTCTCGATATGATGATAAACGCACAGAGCTGTTCACATTACTTTCCACTTCCTCTAAAGACTTTGCTACTCTCTGTTCCATAGATAAATTCAAGTACATTCTGGGAAGCGATAATCCACATTGTGTACAAGTAGGCAAATATATCCACGATTGTTTATACCGTAGAACCAATAGTGTAAATGACATGCTAAACCCTTTATGTTGATGTATCCATACCTATAGATATCCATATATATGTGTTTAGTTGTACTGTAAGTAGTTGTTATACATGTAGACCTTACGAAAGTCGCTGTACTTTTGTCGTGTCAATAAAGATTATCATATCTTCATGTATCCTGAATTCTGAGCTATCATAATTGTGTTTACTCTAAAAGACAGTATTTGCACAATATCTTTTAAGATTATTTCTTCTATAACATAATATGTTTCATATATGTTCCAACATTAATCGTGACAATCTTTAAAATAAAATCGACTTTGCCTTAATGAATGTGTTTCTTACAAATGATAATCATTATACATATTGCAATAGAATATCATACAATGAAATTACACAATACTATGTCAAACTGCTAGCTTGGTATCCAGCCGTATTATAGCTCCCGGGTCTCTTCTGTCCTCTTTGCAAATAGGACAGAAGAGACTTGGGAGCTATGATACGGCTGGAAAGCAGGCTACCAAACTGCCGACAACATAATTCCGAGGCAAAATTAAGTTGCTAATTGTTTATTGTAATTTATTGCAAAGACGTTATATTACTTATACGATAAATGAAAATTGCCCAAGGTATAGCTTGAGTCATATTCTGTTAATGTTCAAAACAACAATCATTCTATAAGACATCTACTACTAACAAAGAAAATGTACTATGGGATGAAGATTTTTCTGAACCATTCGTGGTACCATTCATAACGTAAGGCAACTGTTTTCAATATTGTCCTTTTAAGATGTACAATGTAAGAGTTACTCCATGTAACATAAACATAAAATTTGTTTTTGCAAGACACACTGGTAAGAAAGATGACAGACTTGTTCGTATGGTGAATAATACATATCGAAATTGTGGTACGTACAGTTAAAGATTGATTTATCTGTGTTCTATAGATCCTGTAAAAATGGACAAACCCTTCGGTCAATATACACATATATCCCCCATTTTACGTCCCTTCCGAAAGACGGGTGTATCCCCAACCAAGCTGCCCTACCCGTGATTTGAGCCGGGTTCTCCTAGTTCCCAACTTATTGAAACCAGCAGCTCAACTGTGAGGCTACTACCAGTTGAGCTACAGAGACATCCCTGGTTTCCATATTCAATTGATATAACGTATACATTTGAAAATGTGACCTTCAATCAATCAACACCTGTTAAAAACCCTACCGCCCACTGTTGTAGAAAAGCATGATAAATAGATAAATAAATAAAATGATAAATAAGTGGAAACTTACCCCCTTCATATCAGTGGAAATTCTAACCCCAACCCGGCCCTTCCCTCGGCTCGAAATCTAGAGGTCCCGAGTTCGATACTCGCCGTGCCCCCGACGTTGTGCCAATTTGGGAAAGGCACTTTACACCATCCTCACTTCACTCAGGTGTAAGAATGGGTACCTGACTTCGTTTGTGGAGGTAATTGAAAAGTCTACCTTAACCTTCTGTCTGTGCTGAGTATGTGGAACAGTAAATATATTTTACAAACTTCTGTGCCACATTGTCCTCGTCTGTCCAAAAGCAAAATATGAAAAAAAATCTCAGTTCTCCTCCATGTTACCGTTTCTGCTACTGTTTGCACAGAATAGCCGTGCAACTCCCCGACGAACCTCCTTCAGACGAAACCCGTAGATGACAGGGTTGATCGATGAGTTCAGGATGACGAAAACCATCGTCCTGTGCAGGGATTCAGCGTCTTTAGTCAGCATGGCCGAGAAGATGGGCAGCCATCCGATCAGAAACACGACGGTGATGATGACGATGGTAATGGCGGATTTCTTGCTGGTGCTAGGCTGGGCGCCCACCACGGCTTCTTGGGCCGCAATAGCGTTCATGTGCTTGCACAGACACCGGAGTATCCCCATGTTAAACAGAAATATCGCCGCCATCGGTATGAAAACGAACACTAGAATGACAACCACGGAACCATAGGACAGCCCCCCACCTATTGGCAAACACGTTTGGTCAGAATATCCCGCACAGTGCCAGTCGAAACAGGGAACGATAGCCAGCACGACTGACCACACCCACACGATCACGATCGCGACCTTGCACTTGTCGTTGGTAACGTTGTTGACGTAGGTCAGCCCGTGGACGATGAACCAGTAGCGCTCCGCGGTCAAGGCCATGAGGCTGTTAGCTGAGGACACTCCGGACAGGATGATTGACGTGAACCGCAGACGAGAGACGATGACCGAAGGCATGGCCCCCGTTACCATGGAGTGAAGAACCGTGCTACCGGCCAACACGAAGACGATGCCGGCAAGCACGTCGCTTGCCGCCAGGTTCGCCATGAGGATATACGCGGGCGTGTGAAGCTGTTGGTTTTTGACGATGGCTGCAAGTGGGAGGCTGTTTGCCACGACAGACCATACGCCGAGACATATAGCAACGGCCAACAAAAACACACCTCCAGTGGAGCCATGGCCACCACCGGAGACACTCGTCTCACTCAGAGAAACGTCGGGGGTTGAAGACTCGTTCAGCACACATCTGTGAACGTTGGAACTGATGTTTACACCAATTTCAGATGTGTTGGACACCGCAAAGGTGTCATCACAGCTCTCAAACGATCCGTTTCGCGGCGATGAGTCACTGTGAAAATCACTGTCTTTCGTAACGTTCAAACCCGGTCCTGTCTCCGTTCCTATTCCCACACGTGGAACCGTTATTATGCAAATCACAAACGTTGTGCCGAGACGATACATCATTCCTTTGCAGAAGGTTTAAAAAATGTCTCTGTACACAAGCTATCGTCTGTCAGAGATGGAACAGTTAGAGGTAAAAAAGACACCCTCGGAGCATAGCAAGGATGTGGTCACGGTACAAGTTTTGTCGCCTACACACAAACTCGACCAATACCTACCTTCTCCACAACATATACACGTTCCTTAGGAGAATAAGCTAACTTGCGTCACTTGAGTAAATGTCAACCATTAGTATCACCACGGGAGGCAATATCAAAGTATCAAGCAAGGGATATCTTACCTCCAACTGCGCTCTCAACCACAGCTTAACTTTAATACATGTATTTAGGTTAGGGTATATGTAAAAAAAAAACGTTTTCAAGTGGTGTAAAAAGCATGTTGTGATTGTATAGCTGTTGGTATGTTGCTCCATGCTTTATAGGATTTGGGTATTGCATTTAGATATTTCGTTCTTTGAATAGTATTAGTTGCCATGCTAAACGTGCCAAACATTTGCACACGTAAGGACGCAGCCGTGCGGTCACGCCGCGCAGCGGACGATGATGAAATGACACCCTTCCGAGATGAGCCGGTGAGCCGGAGTGTCCAGCACAACTTCCCGGGGGAGGGAGGGGCGCTCTTCACCCGGTGGGGACGGGAGGTGTGCGGGAAGAGTAAGGACTTGGACACCGTCTACACAGGTACGTAATGATATGAAATGGCCAAGATGATGTAGATAAGAGTGGTCGTCACAAGAAAAAAAACAAGCTACATAATGTGTAAGAAATGAGTGAGAAACAGAAAAGTTTGTCACACACACACACACACTCTCTCTCTCTAGTTCGCCTTCTGTATGTTCCTGTGTACATGTTAGTAAGTGCGTGTGTACAATTGTATATGTGCGAGCGTTCGCGTGTGTGTGGATGTATTTATTTATGTGCGCGTGACTGTCTCTCTCTCTGTGACTGTGTGTTTGTGTGTGTGTCTGTGTGTTTGTGTGTGTGTTTGTGTTTTTGTGTGTGTGTGTGTGTGTGTGTGTGAGTCCGACGAGTTTTCTATACAATATGGTTTTCCTAATTTACGCTGCATGATTTACATCTTTGAATATAGATGGTCCTAATTGAACATAGTTATACAAATTAGTTCTGATAATAAGCAATACAAATTGATAGAACAGATATGGCTACTCAGCATATGGTATAGGAAACGTAACCATACAAAGTGTATTGCTATCTATATGTCTTTTTGTATGAGAAATCGCTATTTTTCTGTTGTGTTAACAACAGGCGTGGCAGGAGGGTCGCACTACACCAAACATGGCGGCGGCTCCAACTACCTGTGTCTACCCACCCGCAATGTATCATGGGATCATTACACTGATGCCGCTCAGGTCTGTTTGTTTGTTTGTTTGTTTTTTGTTTGTTTGTTTGTTTGTTTGAACCTTTATCTATTCATGAAAGCTCAAATCGTCCCGCAGGCCTATTTTCATTGAAGTCATAAGGAAAGAGGCAAAGGTCAGAATATAACAGAGATACAGTTAGAATATAAGAATAAGAATATAACAGAGATACAGTTAATCAATTAACTTCAATTAAACAAGACTTGTGAGAAACTGTAAATGTTGGCGTAATATTGTCGTGAAGTATTGGAACTCCTGTTTATTACATATAAATGTTAATAACACATTTAACGTCGTTTTTTTTCAGACAAAGAACTACCTGTACGGTTCGGAATTTCAAACCCACGGGCAAGACGGCTTCTTGTCCACGGTGAATGCGGAGGGAGTCGCCGCAGTGGCGGACTATGACGTGCCGTGTGCCGTCTGTCGGGCTCGGACCCGCACCAGCACCGTCATGATCCCCGCGCGGACGGCATGTCCGAATGGTGAGCGTTTTTTTTTTTTTTTTGGCATCGCCTCAGGGGCGAGCCACATGGTTATTGTGTGTATCTCAGATCACCACAAAACACGGTTCTTTATCCATGCGCTCGGTTTTTTGGGTCAAACAACCAGGAATATGATGACACGGTGGACGTATTTAAACGTGTGTGGTTGTACCTATTAGGGAAGAAATCACGAGGAAGGTAAAGTTTAGGAAAGAAAGCTTACGAGGAAAAAAGGAAAGAAAGACGAGTTATATCTGATAAAAACGCTAGCTGAGTTGCATAACGTGTCCTTGCTGAGAGAATTAAGAAGGTTGGCACACGCAAGTCTCGAGCTCAGTGGAGCCTTTGCCTTGGAAATAGTGACAGAGGAATTCGGAAGATTCCCAACAAGGTTGCTTGGTACAACGTCTCAATCAGGACGTCTCTCGTTAATCATGTAGATAAAGTTCTAATTAGCATACATGTATCACCATCCTATCCTTTGACCGTCTCTCGCTCTCTGCACAATGTACCATCCATCTATATAGTCTATGGGGAGGCTCTGATACACTTGGCTGACTCCCACTGTTGTAGTATAGACGTGACGTCTGACCAGCTGTTAGCCAATCAGAGAATCAGCTTCACTACAAGGAAACATTAGACGATTCTCTGATTGGCTCACAGCTGGTTAGAGGCCAGGCCAAGAAAAGTTTAAACCTCAACACGGTTTAGCAGAGCATTTTCAAGATAAGTCTAGAGTATAGATTGTACCAAGGAGATCAAAAAGGACTTGTTCAGGTGAGACCCTAATCATGATGTGGGACTAGGGGACAAATATGCACATTCAGCTTCAAAATTACGACCATAACATTCATTTTTGTTTGTCTTCACTAGATTGGTACAAGGAGTACCAGGGTTATCTGATGAGTGCCCACGAGACCCACCAAGGTCGCACAGAGTTCGTCTGCGTTGATAAGGACCCGGATGTGGCCATCGGCACGTACGAGAGCAAAGATGGCGCCCTGTTCTATCTCGTGGAAGCTCAGTGTGGCTCGCTGCCGTGCGGGCCTTATATCGCTGGGCGTGAAATAGCCTGCGTAGTTTGTACAAAGTAACGTTTACTCGAAACTATCTCTTTATGGACCCAGCTGACGTATGAATTGGGGTCACGAGTCAATTAAAATGTTAATGTGCCGAACATTGGGATTTCTATAGTTAAGGATCAGAAATCAAAGCACAAACTGTCTGACTTTGACTTAATATAGAATGATGGTATAGTATAGTAAACAAGCAAAGCAAACCTATGCTGAGGGTCTGCATGCTCTTTTACGTAAGGCGTAGGCAGCCAATTTTATTTCCCGTAATTCGTAGGGAAAACCATCTTATCTACGTAATTCGTAGCGAGGCGACCAAATTTAGCGTAATTGCCTTCCTTGATTTAGCGTAATACGTAGGGGGTTCTTTTAAATTCAGCGTAAATCGTTGTCGGAACTCCCCATGCAGACCCTCTATGCTATGTGTTGAAAATAAGGGGAAAATCTACAACACTACTGAGAGCAAAATTTTTTTTTTTTACTTGTTGACAACCTCCTTTGAATGGATCGTGCGGGGTTATGCGGAACTGAAACCGAAGGATATAATATAATCATTTCCGGTAGAATCACGAGTTTTTAATTGTGGTGACTCATCAATTAGTGGAACTTGCGAGAAATTATTCGAAGACTTACCTGTAAAAATAAATAAAGTACGTTCCAGGAAAGTGAAAGCAAAACGGAAGTATAGCAGTATATTTTAGAAATGTCTTCCAAAAAAGTAAAAGTGTGACGAGATAATGTATTTTTGTACGTACGTAGTAGTGCCAATTTCCCATGAGACAAGGTCTGTGAGGCAAGTATTGTACGTTTTTTTCGATAAGTATTTTCGGACGGTACACGTAACTATCTGTCCTTGAAAAAAAACGTCATCCAGTGCGGAAGCCTCCCTCCCCTTTCCCCGTAATAGTCACATACACATATACTGTAGTTAACACAACATTATATAAGAATCAAAGTATAAGAATGCACTGATATTGACTAAAATTTGAAAAAAAAGACAGATGCTCCAACAAATGTGATGAAAATAGTATCAAAAGCTGACAGGGGAGTGAAGCCGGGTTAGGAGTGTGTTTCGCTACTGGGGGCAGATTCTACAAGGCAAATTGACACCTTTTGGCTAACTACACTCCTTGGCCAGTTTGGTACTATCATATCATTGTAGGATCTGCTTGGAGATTACAAGTGCCTAGATTTAACAAAAACTTCCCTTACAAATATTGCTGCTTCTGTCAGCAGGTCTTCATTTACCGGTCGGCTTCTCGGTCTCCTTGGACTCACCCCAGGGCATGCTTTTCCGGGTAACACGTTTAGCTGGTGCGTCCCCCAGTGCTTTTGTTGTACTTATGATTAGTTTAATGAATCAGAAAATTGCATTCAATTAGACTTTGAGCCCGAGGTAATGTCACAGAAACGGAATAAAAAGATCATGTGAGGTCAAGGAGGTTGAAAACTCTTGGGGAGACCCAGATCATGATCAGTTTCTATTATGAAAACATAATTTTAGAAACGTCGTAAAAAAGCTTAATGTGAAGATATGAATTTGCATTTACGGCTCTAGGAATAAAAACTTATTTCATATAAAAGTCGTCTGTTTTTAAGTCACAATTTTGGACAACAAAAAACATCCGAGATATTTACTTGTAAACATCCACTCATTGGCTGTCCAGTTATGTAATGAACTGATATCTTTTACGAAATACACACACTAAAGCTGGATATTCCAACATCATTGTACGTCCCGAATGAAGTCGTTGGTTTCAAAGAATATAGCACTGTTTAAAAGGAGGAGATTAAAAACAAAAACGGTCTCTTTGATCTTTATTGATTACGATATTAAAGTCTAAACAAATACTTTATCTATTGATATGCTAAGGATCATCAGAGCTGTTACTATTACCTGTTAGGGCTAGAAATGTATATTATATAAAATATCTTAGATGTTTAAGAATTGTTCAATACTACTTTATCTTATAAACCGAAATCTCTATGATATCTAGAAACATAGATTAATGAAGGTGCAGTCCCTTCAACATAAGCGTCATATTACGGCTAGCTTTAATGTTACCCGTTTTAAGCATCATAAGCAGTTATACTTTCTTACTATTTTCACTGTTGCTCCAGCTGTTTTACACTGAAAATGTCCTAAATATTAGGTACTAGAACAGATGGATTGTAGCCATCTACATTTATGCACGTAGTGCAAGACAAAGTTTCTTTCTAGAAGAGCGCTAACACTCTGATGCCAACAGACGGCCGATGCGGCGCAGTTCCAACATGGCGACGTCCATGTCTATCAGTACGAGTCGCCAGTAGGCCGGATCCACCGCCACTGTTTCCAACTGTTGGCAAATACAACAAAGGTAATATATTAATGAAAGATGCTGCATCTGAATCTAATCATACTAAGCACTAAATATGTGGAGAATTTGTGAGAGTGGAAACACAAAGTTTAACGCACACACCATGATTGAAACTGTGTCACACACAGGCGAACAAGCCTTGCAGTCAGAACATACGCTAAACGACTTTTTAAACTTCAAATAACCCGTAAATGATACATCATCTACAACTTTTTCAACATTAGATTACCTGCTAATGATACACATAGTTTAACGCAAACACCATGGCCATGAGACTGTGACACAGAGTCAGTAAATTCTTGCTGTCAAAACATATGCTAAACGACTTTTCAAAATTCAAATTACCTGCAAATGATACATCATCTACTGACTTTTGCAACTTCAGATTACCTGCTAATTAATACACAAATTCTAACGCACACACCATGGGACTGTAACACACAGAGACAGTAAAGGCTTGCTGTGAAAATATACGCTAAACGACTTTTAATTACATGAAAATATGATACATCATCTACAACTACTGAGTGAAACCGTTTTGTTTGTTTGATATTTTTTATCATGTACTCACCAGTGAGATCCCTCGTTCTGTGTAATCAGCCAGAGCTTGATTGACACTGGCTTTAACGGTCTCAGTGGTAAGGAAGAGGGGCGCATGCGCGCTGGTACTTTCCTGGATCTCTGTTACCTGTAGGTCAAAAACAGCAACACCAAAAAATTCAACAACAGTAACTCAAAACAAACAGGAGTTTTGCAGTTTTATTGTACAATTTGTACGCTATAAGGGGGTTTATGGTCCTAGGTACGCATGCGTAGCGAGATGTATTGTGAGTAATGTGTCAGAGGTGAAGGCTCTAACAATTATTGCCTCGCACTTTGTCTCGGTGTTCAGGCGCGTTATATGTTAGATGCTTTAACCTTTGACGTACTGCCCACAATTCATTTCGTTGCACATGTGTACATAGAATCAAGAATCTCCTTATCATAAAAACAGAATTTCATTCTTGTGTTGTGGTCCGATACATACACAAACACACACTGCAATGCCCATTGGATCAATTGACCGATATGTCAAAGCAACGTACTATATACTATTGATACTTGAAAGAAAGGCAGGATTCATTCAAGATGGAAGAGATATGTAGACATACAAAGGACGAAATTTTGTTGGCCAGATTGCTCTGTACTTCTTGGTAGTTCTCCAGACAGTCCCTGAGTTCCCCGCTGCCCTGCCGGCTGGCCACACGGAGGAGGGTGTCCCTGAACCGGCCCAGGACAGGGGCAAGGAGTCGGGCTCGCTGGATAAGGTTAACCTGAGTTAATTAAAGACAGGGTAGAGAAAGTGTGTTTTTTTTACTTTACCTGAATACCTATACATTGAAAAATTCTCTATTGAGGTGGAGCATTATGCTTTTTCAGGTAGCAAATATTAGTGCAGCGCGGCACAGCAGGGCTGCATTAATAGCTCAGATGCCTATCGTTCAGGACAGCTCTTCCATAGAGGTCTTGAAGTTGACGTGAACCATGCATGTGTATGAATTCATTTTTCAGGTAAGCTCCACGGAACGTTAACTGGCACAATTTCGATCAGGGTTGTACTATTAGCTCCACCCCCCACCCCCCTTACAGACGTTGTGCATTTTATTCACATAGATCTTTTCGACATTTTTTTAATGCAAAGTGCACCTGCCTAAGTTTGCTATGACTCGATACCTCAGCCAAGCACACGAATCTCACCTACTAGTCTTGATAAGTTGTAATGCGTTCTTTAAGGTGCAAAAGTCTGACACCTGGGTAGGGGGTCTCTTATATAAGGGAACGGTAGATGTACGCCACCAAC
Source organism: Branchiostoma floridae x Branchiostoma belcheri (assembly GCA_019207045.1). Classification (NCBI taxonomy): domain Eukaryota; kingdom Metazoa; phylum Chordata; class Leptocardii; order Amphioxiformes; family Branchiostomatidae; genus Branchiostoma; species Branchiostoma floridae x Branchiostoma belcheri. Next base: position 24,467,197 of record CM033026.1, on the reverse strand, counting down.
CGAAGAAGGCCAGAGCCTCCGCCCTCTGATGGCAAAGTCTATGAGCACTAGACACATTTCGTTTGCGGAAGGTCGATAGAATTATTACTTTACCCCGTCTGGCTTGTCCAGGAGAATGTTGGAGAGTCCAGTGAAGCTACCGGAGAGTTTTTCCTCGCCGCAATGGGTAGTTTGCTATAGTACAAGAAATAGATATAGAATCTCAAACTAAATCTATACACAATATCACAGGCTATGCTCTACAGAATAACACAGAATTGATGTGTTTATGATTCAGCTTCGGCACTTAGTGTCATGGGTACGAGTACAGTAATGCGGTCCATTGTAACCAATGTTCTTTGGGTTACTCCGTGGTTGAAACTATTCCCATCTACAAATGTTTACGCAATTCCAGTAATATTCACAATACGAAACACTCACGTCTAAAATACTGCTGGCCGACAGGGCACTTCGGATGTTCCGAGAGAAGTCACACGCCACCACGGAGGGGCGCCGCATGCTGCCGAGACTCAGGCCGCACAACACGGTACACAGGAGGGTCACGTACAGAAGGCGAGACGGCGTCATGCTGTAGAATAAATTGTGTTTGGTAAACATGTTATATCAAGGAGATTTCATCCATTTCAAAAAAAAGCAAGGCATTCTATAACACAGGAGGCGAGGTGGCGACATGCTGTAGAACTGTTGTTTGGGAAACATTTCATCTTTAACAAGATGTTAAAGTCAAGAACATATCCACATTGAGTAAACAGTAAAGCAGAGTAATACAAAGTTTTTCAGATACTTTTGAACGAAAAGAGCACTTTACAGTATAACTTGCATGGTTTCTGAACATACAAAACTAACCTGAATTCTTGTTATATTTATATGAGGTAGAAATCTGGAAGAACTGTTGGATGATGCTATGATCGCTCGTTTTCAGTCGTCTTCAGTGTCGTCTTCTTTACGTTTGAAAATTCAAGATTTTTTTGCTCTTATATTTCAAAAAGAACCGGAAACATTGTGAGGTAATAGACATTACAGATATATAAATAGATTGGCATGACATATATCAATAGTACAGTAGGGATGTAATGTTTGGGGGTTCAATCCGTTCCCGGAATTTATAATCATGTTCCTTGTACGTAGCCGGGGCACGGAAGTCTGCAAAATACATATGCCATAATATAATACCTTTCTTCCGATACGTTGCAAACAAATCAAAACAATGATATACAACGTGGGTATACAGACAAATAAAGTAAACGTTAAATAGATTGTATAATGACAAAATAGCTACCGGTTGGTGGCTACCATCAGCTAAACATAAACAATAATCATAACTAACAGCATTCAAAAGAAACGTTCAGAAACATTGATTGGTATTCCTGTTTTCATAGATTGTCATTAGATACAATAGTTGGAGTGTATAGATGTAATATACATACTATCAGGTAAATTCCTGTTGATGAAGTGGAACCTACACTCCCCTCTTCCAGAGTAATGATAAAACAGAGGTCAAATTTAGCTTTAAGTAGCTTTAAATTAGCTTGAGAACAGAGCACATGGTCAGAACGTTTAAAACCACCAGGTGGGGCTCTCCACTACAATTACATTAAACATCATATTTCCTCATCTGAAAGTTTAAGAAAGGTACAAAAATAGTCAGTAAAACTAGTGTATAACTATACTATACAACACCATTGTAGCATTCTAAAAACCCCAACAAACAAGCAGGTGCAACCCCTACCGGTCGGCTTCTCGGTCTTGATTCCCTCCGGGCATGCTTTTCTGGTTATCACGTTTGACTGGGACGTTCCTCGTTTTTGTTGTACAAAATAATTAGTTTAATGAATCGGAAAATTTCAACCTTTGCGCCCTAGCCAAGGTCCCAGAATCGAGACGGAACTATAATTTGTGATCCCGATTTAGGGACGAAAAAAAAAGGTGCAATTACATTTTCTTTTTCTCCTCGCCGATAATCTTAGATTGGAACAAACTTTCATTGCAAACACGTATACAATAAAAGCCACTTCAAATACTCTCAAAGCAGAGGTTGCTGGGAAAAATCGATTTTTCGCACAGACCTCTGCTTGGAGAGCATCTTCAAAAGCTTCATCAGAAAGTGTCAATCAACAACTAGAGGAATGATACGGGTGGTTTGGAGGTCACAAGCCGTTCGGTGACATATAAGACCAGTTGACCAGTCTAAATTCAGGATATAGTTTTTGATGGTTTAGGTTTCAATTTAGAATCACCAAAGTTTCATGCCAACAAAATGGGCAAATATCAGAATATCAGAAAGTTGGAAAATATGATGAGCTTACTTGACTAGAACCAGTCTGCAATCACATGTTAGTCTAATTCAAGTCCTATCTTGATTAGCTGATAATACAGTAGTTAGATTAGTTCATATCAGATGACTATTCACAAAGTGCTGTTTCTATCATAATTACGGAAGCCATTGTTTACTGTGTCAAGGCCGTCTCCGCTGGTTTGCCTTTGTTTGATGGGGGAGGGGGGCGGTGGGGAGGGGGGAGGTCAAACGTCTGCACAGGTCACGAATTTCTTTCATGGAATGTTTCTTAGAAAATGATTACGGACTCTTACGCATATGTAGGACGTGCAATCTCACTTACCAGACAAACCTCACAAATATGACCAAAAATTTTTTTAAATGTGACTGCAGGCCAGCAACGCCCTGTAATTCTACAAAATATTGCTCGCCTAGCGTGCGCTTTCCAGTTAAGTGTTTTCAAATTTCCTCTACTAATTTCCGGGAAAAAAACATTATAACTAATTCGCAACAATTGTTACCCCACCCTTTGCTACTCAATTATGCATCTAATGATCCCGTCTCCTTCCTAGACTAGCAATTATCTCATGAAGCTTCCGGAAAGCTATTGTTAGTTGTTAATAGTTGAGTTTTTTTTTCACATTCAATATCTATATCTATACATTTTATCTTTATTCTCTGTCTAGTATGCGTTCGTTGTTATTCTGTCTTTGCAATTAGCACCAGGGAATGAATTTACCTATAGGACATTATTATATGACATATATCTTCAAACTTCCGTTCCTATTTTACGTTTCCGGAAACTAATCATACATTCCTCCGGGAATAGGTTGAACCTTTCATACATTACTAATAAATATGTCTAATTACAGTCTATTTATGTATCTACAATATCTATTAACTCACAATATTTCCGGGCCTTTTTTGATAATTAGTCTGGGAAAAGGCCTGGCACCTCAGACGACATGAAACTGAAGACGACTAAAGAAGCGGACAGAACGCCATCGAATAGTTCAAGAAGCCACAGTTGTTCCAGATTTCTACCTTGAGAAGACATTATTCATAACCAGTATGCAGGTTAGTTCTTACGTTTAGTAACCAGACAATATCAAATTGTTAGTTCAACTTTCTAAAGAATTTCTTTTCATGTAGCCTTAAAAGCATTATCTGTTTTTCACGAGTCCATTTGACATATTTTTTTTTTACATTAGAACTATATACTGGTATATAGTATTTATAATTATATACTGGTATACGCATACACAAGGAAAACTGTTGTCATGCAAGACATGTATTTTTGATAGTATGCCTTTACGTTCACGCTTACATTGGATCTTAAGATAAAACACTTTAATCATAGGTTTTTATACAAAAGGTTAAAATATAATGCTGAACATAAAATACTTCTCCCAAACACAGTTCTACAGCATGTCGCCGTCTCACCTTCTGTATTATAGAAGGCTTTAAAATCTGGTTAAACATGAAATGTTTCCGGAACACAGACACTGTTCTACATCATGTCAACGTCTTCCCTTCTGTACGTGCCCCTCCTGTGTACCGTGTTGTGCGGCCTGAGTCTCGGCAGCGTGCGGCGCCCCTCCGTGGTGGCGTGTGACTTCTCTCGGAACATCCGAAGTGCCCTGTCGGCTAGCACAGTTTTAGACGTGAGTGTTTCGTCAATCAATGTTATCAAGTTTGTTTTATGGCGAAGTTTGTGGTGGCCTCACCGGACTTGTGTAGACTTTTTAAGACTAAGACCTTTCTCACACGGCGGCCATGATGGATCTAAAACGAGTTCAATGAGGCAAACAAAAGACTGTCCATCATAATTAGCAGTTCAACCAATGATAGCATGGAAATTAGAAAATCGACCAATAAGAGAATGGATGCATGTCTGTCAAATATTTGCATATTTTTTCGCATGCTCACATCAGTTTTGGAGCTCTCAGAGGACGTCATCTACATAATCTAATCAACCGTTAGAGTCTTAACTCCAAGGTATCCCAAGCAAGATCGGTTACATAAAATAGCGTATACACGTATTACAACCGTATATAACCGTGCACAATGTTCTAAAGTTATAGCTTGTATGAAATTATCTATACCGTTAGATTATATTAGCGTATGCCAGTTATATTACTGTAACATAGTTCGACTCCCATATATATATATATATACAGATTGCCATACATTGTACCTGTTACAGTTGTTCTTTCTTGTTTTATTGGAGTATACTACAGTCTATGAACTTCGTTTCCTGTCCATGTACATATTACAGCAAACTACCCACTGCGGTGAGGAAAAACTCTCCGGTAGCTTCATTGGAGACTCCAACATTCTCCTGGACAAGCCAGACGGGGTAAGTGATAAATTCTATCGACCTTCCGCAAGCGAAATCTGTCTAGTCCCAATAGACTTTGACATCGAGCGGTCGAGACTACACCAGTTGGTGACGTACATCGGCCGTTTCTGTGTACATTAACAGAGAGCAGATTATTATTGGACTAGCAGAGTACTTTGGACTTTTGCTTGTAGTCTCTAACAGCTTAACCTTACATGGGTGGTACTTAAAAAAATTGTCTGGTACTCAGCGTATTATGATGACCCTAGTGGGGCTCTTCACGCCTCGTTGAAAATCGAAAAATCTTTAGATTTATTGAAAGAATCTTGAGATTTTGCGGTAAATCTTGAGACGCTTCGAGTTAATCTTAAGATTTTTCATGAGAATCTTTTCATTCAGTCACAAGATTCTTAAAAAGATTTTTCTAGATCTTTTCAAAGCATCTCAAGATGCTTCTAAAAAATATCAAGATACAAAATGTTTCATCTCAAGAAGGTGTAACGTAGGGTGTTCCTATGTGATTGACTGAGAACAAGAGCCATATTGAATCCTCGCTGTACTTCTTCTAGCTACTTGAAAACGCAATATGCTTCAAGGAGAATAGCTATTTGCCATACATAAATATCGAAATTTGATTTAGTGAAGGAGAATTGAAAGCATCCAAATCCTCGAGATCAGGTGTTAGCATGGGACAATTTTTGTCAGACTGAGTACTGTCTGTTACCTATTGATTAATCTGGAAAAGGGAGCGATTTTCTCAAGTTAAAGGTAAACGGCTGAAAGAAAGAGATTGTGTTACATAGTCTAGATTCACTAATAGTTTTTTTTTTCAATGTAAGAAAACAAATAATGTTTTTAATTATGTGAATTCATTTATTTCTTAGGTTAACCTTATCCAGCGAGCCCGACTCCTTGCTCCTGTCCTGGGCCGGTTCAGGGACACCCTCCTCCGTGTGGCCAGCCGGCAGGGCAGCGGGGAACTCAGGGACTGTCTGGAGAACTACCAAGAAGTACAGAGCAACCTGGCCAACAAACTGTATTCATTTGTACGTTTGTACAACATGTCTAATATGTCTCCTCCATCTTTGAAATGAATCTTGCCTTTCTGCATGTAAAGTGATGCATTAATTAACTAAATGTATGATAGATTGATCGATTGATTCATTCATTCATTCATCATTTGATATGATAAATTAACAGGCGTTACGGTAAAAGGGGAAATTTTAGACATCGACCATGCGCACATCACTACGTAAAATATTGTTTTTTTTTAATACATGTAACGTTAGGACTAATATAAAATATTACGAGACATCCTCAAATCATTTTGTTTGCGTTTTTCTTTTGCCATGTTCCCAGAGGTAGACTAAGTGTAAAACACGTGTATAATTTTTTTGTTGTTTTTTTGCCCTACAGTTGACAGAGATCCAGGAAAGCACCAGAGCGCATGCGCCCCTGTACCTGACCCTTGGGACGGTTGAACGCAGGGTTACTCAAGCTTTGGCTGATTATGCGGAACATGGAATCTCGCCGGTCAGTAAGTTTGAAAAAAAAGAACTCTCATAACACCAAAAATAGCTTTACACAAATGGCCGTGGTTGCGTGTAATATTCACAGACGATATTTAGTTTTCTAAGCCTTCGACCTTGAGATTTAGCCGTCAGTATTGTCGAACAACAACATTCTCAAACAGGCAAGCAAACAAAACACAGTTTCTCTCAGATAATAGTTTTGCATGTGTCGTTTTGTAAGTTGCGGACCTTAGTCAATTTTTTGTTAAGGAGTGAAGTATAATTTTCATATGGTGCTGTGTGTTTGTGCTTGTTTTTCTACTCTCACAAATGCAGAGTTGCGTATTTCTATCACATTCCAAGCACATTATATCATGATCAGGTAGAACATCAATCTGCTATGAACATTTTATTGATATATCTTCATTGTATTTGTCAACAGTTGGAATCAGTAGCGGTGGATCCGGCCTACTGGCGACTCGTACTGATAGACATGGACGTCGCCATGTTGGAACTGCGCCGAGTCGGCCGTCTGATGGGCCCTGAGTGTGAAGCCTAAACAGGCCACAATACTTCTTAAAGAAAACCTTGTAGATGGCTGAAACTGTTCTAGTACCTAATATTTAGGACATTTTGACATAAAAACAGGTTAGAGCAACAGAGAAAATAATGTTAATATATCACTGCTTGCATATGATGCTAGCCTGAGAATCAGCCTCCGTTAGCAAGCAAAAGGATGAGCCAGCGGTCACTTTGAAGGCTGGCACCCAGGCTTATGTGACATTTTGTGGTATGAAAACAACTAGAGCAACAGTAAAATAATTGTTAATATATCGCTGCTTGCTTGCAATGCTAGCCTGAATATCAGCCTCGATCCGCTAGCAAGCGAAAGGATTGAGCCAGCGGCCACTACAGAGGCTGGCACCCAGGCTAATTTGATGCCAGAACTCCGGTAACAAAAACATCAGGTAAAAATAGCCATGCGACGATAGAGTTAATAATGATGAAGGGACTAAGATGCATAGTATGAATGAAAGAAGTTTTAAACTAACTTAAGATATATTTTAGAGTATGTTATAAAATAAAGTATTTCATTATCATATTTGTTTCAATTAGTCATTTAGTAGTAATCAGTTTTACTTATTATATACATAGATATAATATTTTAAAGTCTTCTATAATACAGAAGGCAAGACAGCGATATGCTGTAGAACTATAGGAAACATTGCATGTTTAACAAGCTTAAGATTTTGCAGTCTTCTATAATACAGAGGGCTAGACGGCGACATGCTGTACATCTTCGTTTGAGGCACTTTATGTTTAACCAGATTTTATAGTCTATCTTTCATTCAAGAGTAAACGATGAAGTCCAACTAGAAAAATGATTATTTTGAATTATTACATTCGTACGATATCAGTATATATATTTCATACAAATGACACAATGAACATATTTCACATTAAATGAAGATTGTAAAGGCGTAATATGTTGTATGTCCAAACTTCAAGCCATATTTCATGTAGACAGTGAATTTACTTTCCGGAAAGCAATGTCAACGTTAACAGGGTAAGGAAGTTTGCACAATCACACGTCATTCTATCATCATACCTTTTTGCACAAAGTATGCCCCAGAGATAATGCTATGAAAAGCAAACTAATGGTATACAACTTGGAAACACTTAACCCGGAAGACATAAATAAACTTAGGATGAAATAACAACAGTTAACAACTAACAACGGCCTTCCTAAAACACAATTACATGAGAAATATCTAGGAAAGAAAATAGATTTTTATTAGATAAACCAGTTACCACAAATCAAGGTGCTGTAATTTGGTTGCGTTTTATTTACGCGGATTTTTTAGTTGCAAGCCAATTCTAAGGTTTTCCCTACGTATGTGAGGTAAGTCTGGCAAGTACAGATTTGTGTTAGAAATGTTGGGATTTCGTAATCAACTACAAGAAATCAACCGTGATCTATTAATACATAGTGATCTATTAATACACAGCAAAAAGTCCTATATATGAAACAGTGAGTAACAAGATAGGACTTTTAGAGCTCCCCCTCTTTTTCCATAAAAGGTAAAGGCGTTGATGACGTAGCATCTTCACCTCTTTCCGTAGGTAGAATGAAACAAAGGTCATGATTAGTTTGTACATTACAAACTTGAGTCGTACCAACATTTCATACGCATCAAAACATTTCAAACTGCTCGGCCAGGCTCTCCACTACAATGACATAAAGGTGTATTTCCTTACGTTAAATTTCAAAAAGTTACGTATGTAACTAGTATAGCTAGTGGTATTCTAGAACTCGGCTTCTAGGTCCCAAACCCCTCAGGGCTTGCTTTTACGGTAAACACGTTGGGTGGGTGCGTTCCTTGCTTTTGTTGTACAGGTACTCATGATCGGTTTAATGAATCGGAAAATGAAAGCCTTTGCGCCCGACAGGGGTTAACACATGGTCACAGAATCGGGACGGAACTATGACCTGTTACCACGATTTGGGGAAAAATTAAGAGGCAAAAAGTGTTGTGTTTTCTTTTTCTCTTCGCCGACAATTTGAGATAGGAACATGCTTTCATCGCATATCTAAGTAGTAAAGGCATAGATGTGTGTTTTGCTACCCACGATTTGCCGTCACTGAAACAGGGAGGAGCATTTCTATTCAACAATGGTGTGGTGTGCCCCTGCCTGTGGCCATGCGCTAAAGATTTTACGTCAGGAGCATTTCCATTCAACAATGGTGTGGCGTGCCCCTGCCTGTCACCTGTGGCCATGCGCAGTGACCCACGCAGTGACCCGCACAGTGACCCGCACAGTGACCCACGCACATTCCAGTGGGAGGTTCGTGCTAATTGGTGCCAGGTCAAAAAATTGACAGCAACCGCCATACATGAAATGTTCACTTTAAAAATCGATTAAAGTCTCAAACTAATGCCAGACAAGCAAATATAGATATACATAGAATTAAAACAACATCTTACACACGTTTATGTTATATATAATGGTTTACAGACATGCTGTCTTATCGTAATTCTCCCGAGCCTGCTATTTTTAGATGCGGCGAATCTGCTTGGACCTCCGGTAGCCGAAAGTGTCACTTCCCCTGCTTTACTTCACTGACCAGACTCCCACATGGCCAATTAGGGGGATTCCCAACTGGCCAATTGAGTAATAGATAGATGATGGGCGTGGCTTGATTATGTGGAAATAGGGGTTGCCTCACCCACAAGGGGCTTCATTTAACACCCTCGGCGAAGACTAATAGGAGTTAATTGGCCTATGACTGTTGGCTTGGACCGCCGGTAGCAAGATATATTCCAAGACTACCGGAAACTAGTCATACATTCCTTCAGGAATGGGTTTTAGTCAAACATTTTTCCGGGAATGGGTTGGATCATCCTTACAAAACTTCTCTACATTACTACGGGATGTATCTAATGACAGGCTATTTAATACACCCACAATATCTATTAGCTCACAACATTTCCGGACCTTTTTAAATAAATTGGCTGAAAAAGGCTCGGAACCTCAAACACAGACGAGACGAAACTGAAGACGGCTAAAGAAGTGGACAGAACGCAATCGAACAGCTCAAGAAGCCACAGTTGTTCCAGATTTCTACATTGAGAAGATAATATTCACAACCAGTATTCAAGTTAGTTCGTATGTTTCGTAACAAGACGATTTACAACTTTAATAAGTTTTTTTTACATCTAGCATTGTCTGTTGTTCACTCCATGTGAAATATGTTTTCCCAGTCATTTACATCAGAACTACTAAGTATATACTGATAAATAGAATATAGAATTATATACTGGTATACATAGGTTAAAATGATGTCACTCAGAAAATGTATTTTAGATGGTATGCTTTCATGTTCACGCTTACACTGAATTTTTAAAGACAACTTTGAGCTCAAATATCCGCGCTTTGAAGTTTACTCTTAAGTCAATTTTTTTTTAATTCTCTGATCTTGTTGAACATAAAATATTTCCACAAACACGGTTCTACAGCATGTAGACATGTAGTATAGAAGAGTTGAAAATCTGGTTAAACATAAAGTGTTTCAACAAATAAGACAGTTCTACAGCATGTCGCCGTATCCGCCTTCTGTATTATAAAAGACCTTAAGATCTTGTTAGATATAGAATGTTTCCCAAACACATTTTTACAACAAGTCGTCGTCTCGCCTTTTTATCAAAGACGACTTTAAAATCGATGAAAGCTGGTTGATTTAACTTCACACAATTTATTCTACAGCATGTCGCCGTCTCACCTTCTGTATGTGGCCCTCCTGTGTACCGTGTTGTGCGGCCTGAGTCTCGGCAGCGTGCGGCGCCCCTCCGTGGTGGCGTGTGACTTCTCTCGGAACATCCAAAGTGTCCTGTCGGCTAGCACAGTTTTATACGTAAGTGTTATCAATGTTATCAAGTTTTTGATGTCAGATTTTGTGGTGTTAAGGCTTTACTGGACTTGTGTAGGCTTTATCATTAAGACCACTGTGATTCAATTTTATGGATGAAATCCACCCAGATTAATTTCCTAGCTCCCGTTTCCAAAATAGAACGTTTTCGACAATACCGTTAATCGCGCAAAATAGCTGCAAACTGAAACTAAGAAAATATATGCCTTTAACTTCAAACGAAATATCGGATAACGGATACTAATTTCGCAAAATTTCTCGTGATCCCTTGACAGCAGTTTTCATAATACAGACAATTTTTTTTGGCTAAATCAGTACTTTTTATTCGCACGTTTTATCAGTTTTGTGCATTTCATAGGATGTCATCCATATGATCTAATCGATAAGGCCTAATGTGAAGAGTTTTACCTCTGAGGTAACACAAACAACATATTTGACTCTCAGAGTAAAAAGAAAGTAAACTTTTGCCAGTATATATATACACGAATCATGCTCGCAAACAAACATGTGATGGTAAATAACAAAGCAAAGCCATACATACATGCATACATAGTACATACATGTGTACGTTATCAATCAGTTATCTACACACATTGTATTGTTTACGTATAGTCTGTGATATTGTGTTCAGATTTAGTTTTGACTTCGCTTTCTGTTCATACTACAGCAAACTACCCACTGCGGCAAGGAAAAACTATCTGGTAGTTTCATTGGAGATTCCAGCATCCTCTTGGACAAGCCAGACAGGGTGAGTCATTGATTCCATAGCTTAATTTCGGCCTTCCACACATCAAATGTGTCTAAATACTTTCGCGAAAATGGTTTCGGTAGCGTATAAGTGTGTAGAAGTAGCGTATAAGTCCGTAAAGGCATATGACGCCTAAATGATTGTATTGATATATAAGGTAACGTTATAGTGGTACGTCTTGATGAGACCTCAAAATTATAAAATTTTGAGCCCCGTAGTGGCATGTTATGATACTACAGCGGAATTTCTGGTTTTGATATTTCGAGTTCTGTTATGACCGTGATTTTTATAGTAGATGTTCTACGTACGTTTGATTTGCGGGCAGAGACTCGAGCCCCCTTAGGTACCGGTTGCTGACGTATATCTGCCGTTCCCGTATAAGAGAATCTCATGCGTGAAATGTGTCAGAGTATTCTGAGCTCCTATTGGATTGATCTTGATTTAAAAATCTGACCTCTTGATTAATCTTGAATAATTCTTGATTAATCTGGGAAAGAGACTGATTCTTTCAAGACACATTTCTAAACCGGGGCAAGGCCGGACAGCTTTCGGTAACGAAAAGTATTATATAAAAAAAATATCAACTCTACACAAGACGTAGTCGAGGCCATTATTTGTGTATACTTTTTTTTCACAAACAAGACGGCCGGGCCACGGTTTGGAAATGTAACGTTAGCCTTACACATGCTAGATGTTGATGTACATGTGCTTAAGTTTTTCCTCCATAGAATTTAAAAAATGAGTGTTTTGAACATATGTAAATTCATGTATTATTCAGGTTAACCTTATCCAGCGTGCCCGACTCCTTGCTCCTGTCCTGGGCCGGTTCAGGGACACCCTCCTTCGTGTGGCCATCCGGCAGGGCAGCGGGGAACTCAGGGACTGTCTGGAGAACTACCAAGAAGTACAGAGCAACCTGGCCATCAAACTGTCTTCATTTGTATGTTCATGTTTCTTCCAACTTCGAAACGAATCCTACGTTTCTCTCCATTTCTACAAGAAAGTAATACGCTAGTTTACAAAAGCGATCGATCGATTGATTTAAGCTGCTCTCCTAATACGACTGACGTAAAAATGGTGAAAGACAACTATTTTCTCCTACAATATTCCCAAGGGTAGTGAGCAAAAAAAGAATTTTGTGTTTTTGGTTTTGACCAACAGGTGAACGAGATCCAGGTAAGCACCAAAGCGCATGCGCCCCTGTACCTGACCATCGGAAGTGTTGAAGGCAGCGTCACGCAAGCTTTGTCTGATTATGCAGAACGTGGGATCTCACCGGTCAGTAAATCTGAAAAAAACAACTCCCATACAAACAAAAACAGTTTCACTCAGATAATATTAGTGTATGTGTGTATAGATTTGTTACCGGCAGTGTTTTCAAAGTCGTGGAGCTTACGATTTAGCCGTAAGGAATGAAGTATTTTCAAAGAAACGAATTCTAAAACAGAGAAACTAACAAGAGCTATTTCTCTTAGATGATAAGTATTGTACCGTAGCCGATAGCAACAATGTGCAACACACATATTTTTCCTGCTCAACACACTGACTTTTTTGCGCTGCACATTTACTTTTTTCTGTGCAATACATTTACTTTAAAATATGTGTGTTGCACATTGTTGCTATCGGCCACGGTAGTTCTGCATGTGTCGTTTGCATGCGGTTTGTGGCTTTTGAAATCGCACAGCTTAGTCAATTTATTGTCAAGGAGGGAACAAGTATAACGTTTTGGTCTTATCTGTTGTGTGCAACAGTTTCATGGTATTGTGTGTTTATTTTCCCTGACACTCACATATGCAGTTATGCATTTCAGTCACATTCTTAGCACATTGTAATATGATCTGGTCAAGTATCAATCTGTCTCTAACATTCTATTCCTTATTTGTATTTGCCGACAGTTGGAAACAGTGGAGGTGGATCCGGCCTACTGGCGACTCGTACTGATAGACATGGACGTCGCCATGTTGGAACTGCGCCGTATCGGCCTTCTGTTTGGCTCGACGTGTGAAGCTTGAACAGAACTCAGTTTCTCTGGAAACTTTAAGAAAACTTGCCTTGCACTAGGTGCATACATGTAGATGAAGATGGATAAAACCCATCCGTTCTAGTACCTAATATTTAGGAAAATTATCGTATAAGAATTAATAGAGCAACAGCTGCTTGCATGTAAAGTTAGCCTGAATACCAGCCTCCGTTAGCAAACGAAATGATTGGTCACTTCGAAGGCTGGCACCCAACTAATGTGGCATTTTGTGGTATAAAAACAACTGGAGCAACAGTAAAATAATGTTAATATATCGTTGCTTGCATGTGATGCTAGCCTGAGTGCCAATGATTCCTCCGTTAGCAAGCGAAATGGTTGAGTCAGTGGTCACTTCGAATTTGATTGCAACAGTCGCTAGCTACATAGCTAACTACTCAGTCATTACACATCTCACTGCAACAACCGCTAGCTGCTTAGCTAACTACAACAGTCACTACATAGATACACAGCAAACTACTCAGCCAGAACATAATTGACTACAACAGTTGCTAGTTGCCTAGCTGACTGTCACCTTCACGACAGAGCTAACAACAGTCGCTAGATACATAGCTTAAACTACCCGGCCATTACACATGCAAATGACTACAACAGTCGCGACACAGCTAACAACAGTCGCTAGCTACCTAGCTAACTTCTCATCCATTACACATTTGACTGCAACAGTCGCGACAGAGCTAACAACAGTCGCTAGCTGCATAGCAAACTACTCAGTCATTACACAATTGACTACAACAGTCGCGACATAGCTAATAACAGTCGCTAGATGCATAGCTTACTACTCAGTTCAACATAGCTTTTTTTATGGACACTGATAAGATTGCGACTTTTCTACTCACACCGGGAAGGACCCCTACTCTTTTCGATAAATATGGAGGGTTTTTAACGTCCTTCAGACGTGGCTCTCCTCAAACTTGGGACCTCCATTTCAACGCATTATGCGACGTTGTCAACGTCAAAAAGTCATATTTCCATATATTTAGACAAACAAAGAAACATCTGTAAAACAGAGATGATTAAACTAAAAACGCTTCTCGGATCTTGTCAGAAAATTGTCACAATGATTAGTCACAAAGCAGAGGGTCTATTGTTCCTTGGTAATTGTGTGCTGTTAGATTTTGAATAGCGCAGATTATCTGTTTTTGATCCAGATTCTAGTGGGTTATGGACAAAAATCGACCTAAAGTTACGTCTGAAATAAGAGCAGTTGCCTAGGAAGTCGGACTGTTTCCAGGGCCCACACAAACTAGCTCCTCGGCTCCAGGGCCAACATCCACCGAGAAAAATTATCAGGGTATATACCTCAGGGGGAGGGGCCAGAATTGGAGTTGCGTGGTCGAGTGTACCTTGCGGCCTGAATGTTGAATGTTGTGTGCACCTCTTCTTGGTTTTAATCATTAACAGAAATCACTCCAGAAGCGTAGAGATAGGGCTACATAAGGGTCAGGTTACATTATCTGCTTAAGTGGGCCATGCCATTTACCAAAAAGGGTGTGTCTGGATATTTGTGGTCAGTGAAACTTAAGAACCTTTGTATTGATTGTGATTGTAGAGTAGCTGGATAGGTTTTGGGAAGATGAAGGTCAAGGTCAATTTTGGCCCTTGAGTTACTTGCTCTGGAATTTGTTTTAACTTTGTTATCTATTATTCCAATGTTTTCCATAATGGGGCTTTTAGTAATGTGTAACATTTGTACTTTATGGCAGGTGGAACATTAAAAGGTACCAACTATGCAAATTAGGGTTTGTATAGTTAATGTGATGGTACCATGATCCCTTGGTAAATGATACTTTCATTTATTATGTGTGCCATGTGTTAAAGGTTTGCATGCATAGATTAAGATGTAAATGTGATAGTCATTTTGTATTGATACTTCATAATAAAATGGAATCCTGCCAAAGGAACAGACTTTTACAAATACAATGTTTTCTATCAGTTTGGTAGAGAAGACCATCATTTAAAATATAGATTTACAGCCATATTTGAAGTGAAGGTGAAAATTATTAGAAATTATTAGAAATAAATCATGCAAATTTCATTCATATGATTAAATGCTAATCATGTTAATCAGATGCTTATTTGCATAATTGATGAAGACAGTTTACAAATTCCCTGTCTTTTAGGGTAAGACCTGATTTCGGGGAGACTAGCTATACTTATTTAGGTCACAAAAAACGGCGTTACAAATGTAGGTTACATGAAGTAAAGATATCATGTAAACATATTATTCAGGTCACCTTGCACAGGTGTGTTTAATCCAATTTTTCTGTCCATTTCCTTTTTTCTTCCCTTTCTCACCAACATGGTTATATTAGCCCAGATGGTTATGTTTTCAGTTGTGCCATGGTGCAGCAGCTAGATGGTGTGGGTCTGTGTTCTGTTCTCAATGATACCGAGTTTGCCGGGCCGGAACTTGAACTCTAAGCTACAATCGCAGTCTTAAGTCATCACCCTACCCGCTGCCGTGACAGGTGGTGCTTCAAAAAGGAGCTAGCGGTTGCGCCTAAACAGAGCGCCTATACTCAAGAATAACTCGAGAAGGAAGTATCCGAATATTTTGCGGTTTTCACCCTTCGATTCCTCACTAAGCAACCTTTCCAATGATACCGAGTTTGCCGGGCCGGAACTTGAACTCTAAGCTACAATCGCAGTCTTAAGTCATCACCCTACCCGCTGCCGTGACAGGTGGTGCTTCAAAAAGGAGCTAGCGGTTGCGCCTAAACAGAGCGCCTATACTCAAGAATAACTCGAGAAGGAAGTATCCGAATATTTTGCGGTTT
The DNA here is from genome assembly GCA_019207045.1 of Branchiostoma floridae x Branchiostoma belcheri. NCBI lineage: Eukaryota > Metazoa > Chordata > Leptocardii > Amphioxiformes > Branchiostomatidae > Branchiostoma > Branchiostoma floridae x Branchiostoma belcheri. The sequence goes on along the minus strand of CM033026.1, from coordinate 24,451,075 downwards.
TCACCCTTCGATTCCTCACTAAACAACTTTTCCAATGATACCGAGTTTGTTGGGCCGGAACTTGAACTCTAAGCTACAATCGCAGTCTTAAGTCATCACCCTACCCGCTGCCGTGACAGGCGGTGTTTCAAAAAGGAGCTAGCGGTTGCGCCTAAACAGAGCGCCTATACTCAAGAATAACTCGAGAAGGAAGTATCCGAATATTTTGCGGTTTTCACCCTTCGATTCCTCACTAAGCAACCTTTCCAATGATACCAAGTTTCCTGGGCCGTAACTTGAACTCTAAGCTACAATCGCAGTCTTAAGTCATCACCCTACCCGCTGCCGTGACAGGCGGTGCTTCAAAAAGGAGCTAGCGGTTGCGCCTAAACAGAGCGCCTATACTCAAGAATAACTCGAGAAGGAAGTATCCGAATATTTTGCGGTTTTCACCCTTCGATTCCTCACTAAACAACTTTTCCAATGATACCGAGTTTGTTGGGCCGGAACTTGAACTCTAAGCTACAATCGCAGTCTTAAGTCATCACCCTACCCGCTGCCGTGACAGGCGGTGTTTCAAAAAGGAGCTAGCGGTTGCGCCTAAACAGAGCGCCTATACTCAAGAATAACTCGAGAAGGAAGTATCCGAATATTTTGCGGTTTTCACCCTTCGATTCCTCACTAAGCAACCTTTCCAATGATACCAAGTTTCCTGGGCCGTAACTTGAACTCTAAGCTACAATCGCAGTCTTAAGTCATCACCCTACCCGCTGCCGTGACAGGCGGTGTTTCAAAAAGGAGCTAGCGGTTGCGCCTAAACAGAGTGCCTATACTCAAGATGACTATAAAGCTTATCTTATTGGTGTCTAAGTCTGCCAAGTCCTTTGTTGCCAATGACGACAACACTGACGTCTATATGACGTCAGAAAATGACGTCATTTGTCCGCCATCTTGGATCGACAAGCTTGAATTTGATAAAATACGGCCTTTTCCACATATAACCCCGACACCCAATAGAAATGGACTAGAAATGATCAAGTGATTGTGGTTTGTAAGAAAATAAAAGATTTTGACGGTATTTGAGTAAAAATTACATGTATTTATTGTTGAAAATGACATTGTCCGCCATCTTGGATTTTGACCCATGACGTCATCAAATTAGCATAAATTATGAATATTTGATCAGAAATGTAACTTAAAATTACACAGGATGTTAATGATATAAACAAACTAGTTTGATCTAGCAATAAAACCATGAAATCCCATAATTCTAACTGAAATTAGTAAATTTGGGAAAATATGCCTGTCGGAAACCCGTTGCCAGGGCAACACGAAAAATCACAAACTAAAATTTTTTTCGCAGAATTGTTGCCAACAATATTTTAGGAAAAGTCACTAAGTTTCGTAGTCCTAGCACACGTCGTTCGCCAGTTATATGACGTCAAAGTTGGCGCAGGCACTTTTAGCACACCCCCCCCCTGGTCTAGATAGGGTTAAGTTTATGTGTAAAATACACTCGCGTTGACAAGGTCATGCATTAACTTCGTGGGGTTTATAACGCTCTTCAGAATGCCATGAGTACCCTGCTACCGCGTGTATAAAAAGTATGAGTGTTTGCAAGTCAATCAATCAACACCACCAAAAAGCCAAGTCGTGTGAACCTGTCACCAGATAAGAATTTATATGGTCCAATGTTTCAACAGACGCACGAAAGTCAATATTTGCTACCGTTACTAATTAGTCTTAGATTATCGTTACACTGTAATTACATCACCCCTAAAGGTCTGTAGAACGCCAGGTTGTCTGCCTCCACACTTTGAAGATATTTAGCAGAATGAGAGGTCAAACTACGGTTGTTGTCGTCGTCGCACTTTCTGTGCTGTTTCTGTTCTTGTCTGCCTGCGTAGCGGTAGACACGGCAGGCGAGGAAACGTCGTGTCCTAAGCAGATGTCAAACAGTAACGTCAACAACATCACCGTGGTGGCTCCGGCCGGACCGAAGGGTGACACGGGCTCGCCGGGACCGAGGGGCGTTCGGGGAGAGAAGGGAGAGGCGGGCCGTCCCGGGAAGCTGGGGCCACACGGACGGGAGGGCCACAAAGGTGAGAAAGGGTCCACGGGGCAAAAAGGCAGCCAAGGCGCTGAATCATTTGGCGGCGGGGCTGTTTACATCAGATGGGGACGGGCGTCGTGCGAGGAGGGTGTGGGCACCGTGACTGTGTACTCTGGGTTCGCCGGTGGAGCACACTTCAACCAGAAAGGGGGAGGGAGCAACTATCAATGTCTCCCCGCCTACCCGGAGTGGGGGTTGTACATCGATGGGGTCGATGGAATCAAGTCCTACATGTACGGTGCGGAGTTCCAGCTCACAGAAAACGCGCCATACGACGATGAGAAACTTCACAACCGCGACGTGCCCTGCGCGATCTGCTACAGTCTCTCCCGCCGCGCGCAGCTGATGATCCCCGCCCGCACGACCTGCCCGGACGACTGGACACGGGAGTACGGAGGCTACCTGATGGCTGCGTACCGTGACCACCCCAGCCGTTCGGAGTTCGTGTGTATGGACGGGGAGCCCGAGGTGTTACCCGGCGGGGAGGGGGACGTGGACGGCGCGCTGTTCTACCTTGTGGAGGCCCGCTGCGGCCCGCTGCCCTGTCCACCGTATGTGGAGGGGAGGGAGCTGACGTGCGTCGTCTGTACAAAATAAACATTCTATTCGTAATCATGGAATGATCTGAAAATACTGCAACTGGATACGATACAGAAGTCTATCTATTCTATCGTCATGCAAAGTCATGCTGTTTGGATCAATAGCAATACGTAGTCCTCCATTACGCCAGAGTGTCTTAATCTTATGGATAGCATTATCTGGAGACCCCGAAACTAATGAGATAAGGCGAAAAAAAAATTAATCCAAACCTGTACATACTAGCATGTAGTAGTCTCTGTAGATGTAGAAGAAACATACAGCTTTTCTTATATCAAATTTTGCCTTATCGCTACGATCTGTACTTGGCTTGTTTGAGCATAAATGTAGTATTTTACTCGCATCACTAAAGGTCTTTCATTCACTCATAAAGTTTTCAAGTATCCAATCATTAACAAAGTATCATGAGGACGATGTCACTCAAATGACTTGAGGTGCAGCGTGATTTATTAGTGCTTTATAGTAAGGAATGACACTGTAACTGTCTTTTTATTTCCATCTGACTGACTGTCGTTAGTTTGTTTGTTCTCATACGTAGGCCGATTCATTTACAACTCCTTGCAAAAACGAGATAACGCAATATTGACATAATGTTCAAGTATTAGCTTGTATAGCATAAACTAGATTGTTTATGCTGTTACATTAGATAATATTAGATTAGTTTAGTTATTAGATTCTCTCAATAGTACATAGTACAACTCCCATGTATACACATAATGACATACATTGTACCTGTTACAATTATCGCGCAATAGAGTTTTCTTCTAATGCTGTAGTCTGTAGAGGTGTGTCTGTAGAAATTGTAATGTAGAAAGAAAGGCAGAATAAAGCGATACATACGAAGAAACAAGCGTGGATGAGAATACATCTTTCTTAAACACATCAACTCAGCAGTGGGAATAAGATAAAGAAAAGAAAAACTTCCGTGAAAACAGTAGTCAAATAATGTATATAGAGTTGTTTTGTGAACAAAACATTAAGAAAACATTGTTTTTTCGATGACTCGATCTGTGTTTTTGCTTTATTGTTGCAGTGTGGAAAGAAATTGCTTAGTAACAATTTTTTTGTTGTTACGTCATATACGTTTGTTACACTCATTTATGCCAAATATAGTGCTATAGACAGGGGTGATGTATATTGGATTATGAAAGTTTTAAAACTCATAAGTTCAAAGTTAGAAAAGCGCATATTTAGTACATCATCTCACAAGAAAAAATAGCCGAGAAAACTTCTGAAAACTGCTATCAAATCAAACTTGTCTAAAGATGATTATGAAACAGTATTGCCGCTTTGTGTCGTCTATGGAATTGTTTATCAATGTTGTTCCAACAATTTTATGTGCTGTTTGCTTTAATGTATATATATATAATTTTTTTTATATACAGCAAAATTCCAATACACAGCAACATCCCAATACAACACAATAATATATAATTGAATGCATCAAAAGCGAACAAATCTTATGACTACTTAAAACGAATACTGACCGGAAGCTTAGGGTATTTTCGAGTTTATTTTCCCTCACAGATTATTAAATTTAGAATGCCTTAATATATGCCAGATAACGTGAGTAGTCCAGTGGTTATCTTTTCTATCTCTGGAACTGGTAGCAGTGAGTTCACCCGACATACACGCTACAGGAAAGGGTTCCAGTCCTTATACCCCTGTCACATCATCCACGATCTTCGGGCGTATCGATGAAAGGTCGGCCATGTTTGAGATCGACAGAGGGTTGCGCGTATTTTTTACCTGAAAACCGTCCCTGTCGCATATAAGCCATACTTTGTACCTTGTAGTACTTTTTGTACAATTGTTGTGCAATAAAGTTATTATAATAATTATAAGCTCGGACGATTGCCGCAGAATTGTCGTTCGGTCGATTTTTGCCAAATATCACAGGGGTATTAGGACGGGGCGTTAGGCCGTGGTCCACTGGTCATCGTTCTTGTCGAAAAGAGATAGGGTAATATACCTATTACTAGCATCATAGAGGACCTTTGGTTGCCTGATTTCTATGTCACTTGGGGTGGAAAGATGGTCACAGTATCGCCCTTTAGGCTAGTCACAACCAACTGTCCGTCACGTCCCACAGCAACGCCCCAAGGGTGCGTAATGTTCGCGAGAGTGCGGACAAAGTCCCCGCGGCTTGTATACATGTCTACTCGTCCTGCTGGATATACGTTCGCCACAACGATGCGACCAAAAGTGTCCATGCAAATGCCTCGGGGAAAACCTGGTCGTCCTCCTTCTCCGCGTACTCTAGCTGCGAATAACAGTCTGCCGTGGCGATTGTACATCTGGATTGTGCTCGGCCTGACCGTGACAAGGATGTTTCCCTCTCTGTCCGTCGTTACGCTTGACGCGAAGAACTGTCGTTTCTCTCCGAATCTCAGATGTAGCGATCCGTTAGGATGGAACACCAAAAGTCCACGCACGATGCTCACGATGACTTTGTGATTGGTCAGGTCCACTGCAATGTCGGTGTCGGGAAAAACTATTTCACCCGTGAGGTCAAATTTGGACAAAGGCTGTCCGCGGCAACTGTACCGCACCACATGTGTCATGTCCTTTCTCTTTCCACACATGCCCACACATGCCCCT
>CM033026.1:23777021-23796285 GCA_019207045.1 Branchiostoma floridae x Branchiostoma belcheri | reverse complement strand
CATAGCTTAGCCATACCTTGGTCATACCTTGGTCATACCTTGGTCATACCTTGGTCATACCTTGGCCATACCTTGGCCATACCTTGGTCATACCTGGCCATACCTTGGCCATACCTTGGTCATCCTGGTCCCATACCTTGGTCATACCTTGGCCATACCTTGGCCATACCTTGGTCATACCTTGCCAATTTGTCATACTTGGTCATACCTTGGTCATCCTTGGTCATAACCTTGGCCAACATTGGCCATACCGTTCGCGGAAGAACTGGTGTGCACCGTCATACCTTGGTCTATGGCTTGGCCATACCTTGGTCTTCCCTTGATCATACCTTGGTCATACCTTTGGTCATAGCTTGGTCATACCTTGGTCATACCTTGGTCATACCCTTGGTCATACCTTGGTCTACCTTGGTATACCTTGGTCATACCTGGGTCATACCTGGTCATACCTTTGTCATACCTTGGCCATACCTTGGTCATACCTTGGTCATACCTTGGTCATACCTTGGTCATACCTTGGTCATACCTTGGCCATACCTTGGCCATACGTTGGTCATACCTTGGCCATATCTTGGTCATACCTAATCATACCTTGGTCATACCTTGGTCATACCTTGGTCATACCTTGGTCATACCTTGGTCATACCTTGGCCATATCTTGGTCATACCTTGGTCATACCTTTGTTATACCTTGGTAATACCTTGGTCATGCCTGGTCATACCTTGGCCATCTGGTCATACCTTAATTAAACCTTGGTCATACCTTGGCACATACTTTGGCCATACCTTGGTCATACCTTGGTCATACCTTGGTAATATCCAGGCCATACCTTGGCCATACCTTGGTCATACCTTGGTCATACCTTGGTCATACCTTGGTATACCTTGGTCATACCTTGGCCATACCTTGGTCATACCTTGGTCATACCTAGTTATACCTTGGTCATACCTTGGTCATACCTTGGTCATACCTTGTCATACCTTGGTCATACCTTGGCTATACCTTGGTCATACCTTGGTCAAACCTTTGCCATACCTTGGTCATACCTTGGTCATACCTTGCCATACCTTGGCCATACCTTGGCCATACCTTGGCTATACCTTGGTCATACCTTCGCCATACCTTAGCCATACCTTGGTCATACCTTGGTCATACCTTGGTCATACCTTGGCAATACCTTGGCCATACCTTGGTCATACCTTGGTCATACCTTGGTCATACTTGGTCACCTTGGTCATACCTTGGTCATACCTTGGTCATACCTTGGTCATACCTTGGTCATACCTTGGTCATACCTTTGTCATACCTTGGCCATAGCTTGGCCATACGTTGGTCATACCTTGGTCATACCTTGGTCATACCTTGGTCATATCTTGGTCATACCTTGGTCATACCTTTCTCATAACCTTGGTCATACCTTGGTCATACCTTGGTCATACCTTGGCCATATCTTGGTCATACCTTAATTAAACCTGGTCATACCTTGGCCATACTTTGGCCATAACCTTGGTCATACCTTGGTCATACCTTGGTAATATCCTGGCCATACCTTGGTCATACCTTGGTCATACCTTGGTCATACCTTGGTCATACCTTGGTCATACGTTGGTCATACCTTGGTCATACCTTAGTTATACCTTGGTCATACCTTGGTCCTACCTTGGTCATACCTTGGTCATACCTTGGCTATATCTTGGTCATACCTTGGTCATACCTTGGTCATACCTTGGTCATACCTTGGTCATACCTTGGTCATACCTTGGTCATACCTTGGCTATAACTTGGCCATACCTTGGCCATACCTTGGCCATAGCTTAGCCATACCTTGGTCATACCTTCGTCATATCTTGGCCATACCTTGGTCATACCTTGGCATATCTTGGTCATACCTTGGTCATACCTTGGTCATACCTTGGTCATACCTTGGTCATACCTTGGTCATACCTTGGTCATACCTTGGCTATAACTTGGCCATACCTTGGCCATACCTTGGCCATAGCTTAGCCATACCTTGGTCATACCTGGGCCATACCTTGGTCATACCTTGGCCATACCTTGGCCATACCTTGGTCATACCTTGGTCATACCTTGGCCAAATATTAGCCATACCGGTCGCGGAAGAACTGGGGCGTGCACCGACATACCTTGGTCATGGCTTGGCCATACCTTGGTCATACCTTGGTCTTACCTTGATCATACCTTGGTCATACTTTTGTCATAGCTTGGTCATACCTTGGTCATACCTTGGTCATACTTTGGTCATACCTTGGCCATACCTTGGTCATACCTTGGTCATACCTTGATCATACCTTGGCCAACCTTGGTCTTACCTTGGTCATACCTTGGTCATACCTTGGTCATACCTTGGCCATTCCTTGGCCATACCTTGACCATACGTTGGTCATACCTTGGCCATACCTTGGTCATACCTTGGTCATACCTTGGTCATACCTTGGTCATACCTTGGTCATACCTTGGCCATATCTTGGTCATACCTTGGTCATACCTTGGCCATACCTTGGTCTTACCTTGGTCATACCTTGGTCATACCTTGGCCATACCTTGGTCTTACCTTGGTCATACCTTGGTCATACCTTGGTCATACCTTGGCCATACCTTGGCCATACCTTGACCATACGTTGGTCATACCTTGGCCATACCTTGGTCATACCTTTGTCATACCTTGGTCATACCTTGGTCATACCTTGGTCATACCTTGGCCATATCTTGGTCATACCTTGGTCATACCTTTGTCATACCTTTGTCATACCTTGGTCATACCTTGGCCATATCTTGGTCATACCTTAATTAAACCTTGGTCATACCTTGGCCATACTTTGGTCATACCTTGGCCATACCTTGGTCATACCTTGGTAATATCCTGGCCATACCTTGGTCATACCTTGGCCATACCTTGGTCATACCTTGGTAATATCCTGGCCATACCTTGGTCATACCTTGGTCATACCTTGGTCATACCTTGGCCATACCTTGGTCATACCTTGGTAATATCCTGGCCATACCTTGGTCATACGTTGGTCATACCTTGGTCATACCTTGGTCATACCTTGGTCATACCTTGGCCATACCTTGGCCATACCTTGGTCATACCTTGGCCATTCCTTGGTCATAAACCATGGCCCATACCCTGGTCATACCTTGGCCATACCTCGGTTATACCTTGGTCATACCTTGGCCATACTTTGACCATACCTTGGAATACCTTGGTCATACCTTGTCTTACCCTGGCCATACCTTGGTCATACCTTGGGTCATACCTTGGCCATGCCTTGGTCATACCTTGGTCATACTTTGGTCATACCTTGGTCATACCTTGGCCATACGTTGGCCATACGTTGGCCATACCTTGGTCATACCTTGGTCATACCTTGGTCATACCTTGGTCATACCTTGGTCATACCTTGGTCATACCTTGTCATACCTTGTCATACCTTGGTCATACTTTGGTCATACATTGGTCATACCTTGGCCATACCTTGGTCATACTTTGGTCATACCTTGGTCATACCTTGGGCATATCTTGGTCATACCTTGGTCATACCTTGGTCATACCTTGGTCATACCTTGGTCATACCTTGGCTATAACTTGGTCATACCTTGGCCATACCTTGGCCATAGCTTAGCCATACCTTGGTCATACCTTGGTCATACCTTGGTCATACCTTGGTCATACCTTGGCCATACCTTGGCCATACCTTGGTCATACCTTGGCCATACCTTGGCCATACCTTGGTCATACCTGGGCCATACCTTGGTCATACCTTGGCCATACCTTGGCCATACCTTGGTCATACCTTGCAATTTGTCATACCTTAGTCATACCTTGGTCATACCTTGGTCATACCTTGGCCTAATATTGGCCATACCGGTCGCGGAAGAACTGGGGTGTGCACCGTCATACCTTGGTCATGGCTTGGTCATACCTTGGTCATACCTTGATCATACCTTGTTCATACTTTTGTCATAGCTTGGTCATACCTTGGTCATGGCTTGGCCATACCTTTGTCATACCTTGGTCATACCTTGGCTATACCTTGGTCATACCTTGGTCATACCTTGGTCATACCTTTGTCATACCTTGGCCATACGTTGGTCATACCTTGGTCATACCTTGGTCATACCTTGGTCATACCTTGGTCATACCTTGGCCATACCTTGGCCATACGTTGGTCATACCTTGGCCATATCTTGGTCATACCTTGGTCATACCTTGGTCATACCTTGGTCATACCTTGGTCATACCTTGGTCATACCTTGGCCATATCTTGGTCATACCTTGGTCATACCTTTGTTATACCTTGGTCATACCTTGGTCATGCCTTGGTCATACCTTGGCCATATCTTGGTCATACCTTAATTAAACCTTGGTCATACCTTGGCCATACTTTGGCCATACCTTGGTCATACCCCTGTCATACCTTGGTAATATCCAGGCCATACCTTGGCCATACCTTGGTCATACCTTGGTCATACCTTGGTCATACCTTGGTCATACCTTGGTCATACCTTGGCCATACCTTGGTCATACCTTGGTCATACCTTAGTTATACCTTGGTCATACCTTGGTCATACCTTGGTCATACCTTGGTCATACCTTGGTCATACCTTGGCTATACCTTGGTCATACCTTGGTCATACCTTTGCCATACCTTGGTCATACCTTGGTCATACCTTGGCCATACCTTGGCCATACCTTGGCCATACCTTGGCTATACCTTGGTCATACCTTCGCCATACCTTAGCCATGCCTTGGTCATACCTTGGTCAAACCTTGGTCATACCTTGGCAATACCTTGGCCATACCTTGGTCATACCTTGGTTATACCTTGGTCATTACTTGGTCATACCTTGGTCATACCTTGGTCATACCTTGGCCATACCTTGGTCATACCTTGGTCATACCTTGGTCATACCTTGGTCATACCTTGGCCATAGCTTGGCCATACGTTGGTCATACCTTGGTCATACCTTGGTCATACCTTGGTCATATCTTGGTCATACCTTGGTCATACCTTTCTCATACCTTGGTCATACCTTGGTCATACCTTGGCCATATCTTGGTCATACCTTAATTAAACCTTGGTCATACCTTGGCCATACTTTGGCCATACCTTGGTCATACCTTGGTCATACCTTGGTAATATCCTGGCCATACCTTGGTCATACCTTGGTCATACCTTGGTCATACCTTGGTCATACCTTGGTCATACCTTGGTCATACCTTGGTCATACCTTGGTCATACCTTAGTTATACCTTGGTCATACCTTGGTCATACCTTGGTCATACCTTGGTCATACCTTGGCTATATCTTGGTCATACCTTGGTCATACCTTGGTCATACCTTGGTCATACCTTGGTCATACCTTGGTCATACCTTGGTCATACCTTGGCTATAACTTGGCCATACCTTGGCCATACCTTGCCATAGCTTAGCCATACCTTGGTCATACCTTCGTCATATCTTGGCCATACCTTGGTCATACCTTGGCCATACCTTGACCATACCTTGGTCATACCTTGGTCATACCTTGGCCATACCTTGGCCATACGTTGGTCATACCTGGCCATACCTTGGTCATACCTTGGCCATACCTTGGCCATACCTTGGTCATACCTTGGTCATACCTTGGCCAAATATTAGCCATACCGGTCGCGGAAGAACTGGGGCGTGCACCGTCATACCTTGGTCATGGCTTGGCCATACCTTGGTCATACCTTGGTCATACCTTGATCATACCTTGTTCATACTTTTGTCATAGCTTGGTCATACCTTGGTCATACCTAGGTCATACTTTGGTCATACCTTGGCCATACCTTGGTCATACCTTGGTCATACCTTGATCATACCTTGGCCATACCTTGGTCTTACCTTGGTCATACCTTGGTCATACCTTGGTCATACCTTGGCCATTCCTTGGCCATACCTTGACCATACGTTGGTCATACCTTGGTTATACCTTGGTCATACCTTGGGCATACCTGGTCATACCTTGGTCATACCTTGGTCATACCTTGGTCATACCTTGGCCATATCTTGGTCATACCTTGGTCATACCTTGGCCATACCTTGGTCATACCTTGGTCATACCTTGGTCATACCTTGGCCATACCTTGGTCTTACCTTGGTCATACCTTGGTCATACCTTGGTCATACCTTGGCCATACCTTGGCCATACCTTGACCATACGTTGTTCATACCTTGGCCATACCTTGGTCATACCTTTGTCATACCTTGGTCATACCTTGGTCATACCTTGGTCATACCTTGGTCATACCTTGGCCATATCTTGGTCATACCTTGGTCATACCTTTGTCATACCTTGGTCATACCTTGGTCATACCTTGGCCATATCTTGGTCATACCTTAATTAACCTTGGTCATACCTTGGCCATACTTTGGTCATACCTTGGCCATACCTTGGTCATACCTTGGTAATATCCTGGCCATACCTTGGTCATACCTTGGTCATACCTTGGTCATACCTTGGTCATACCTTGGTCATACCTTGGCCATACCTTGGCCATACCTTGGTCATACCTTGGCCATTCCTTGGTCATACCATGGCCATACCCTGGTCATACCTTGGCCATACCTTGGTTATACCTTGGTCATACCTTGGCCATACTTTGACCATACCTTGGAAATACCTTGGTCATACCTTGGTCTTACCCTGGCCATACCTTGGTCATACCTTGGTCATACCTTGGCTATAGCTTGGTCATACCTTGGTCATACCTTGGCCATGCCTTGGTCATATCTTGGTCATACTTTGGTCATACCTTGGTCATACCTTGGCCATACGTTGGCCATACGTTGGCCATACCTTGGTCATACCTTGGTCATACCTTGGTCATACCTTGGTCATACCTTGGTCATACCTGGTCATACCTTGGTCATACCTTGGTCATACCTTGGTCATACCTTGGTCATTCATTGGTCATACCTTGGCCATACCTTGGTCATACCTTGGTCATACCTTGGTCATACCTTGGGCATATCTTGGTCATACCTTGGTCATACCTTGGTCATACCTTGGTCATACCTTGGTCATACCTTGGCTATAACTTGGTCATACCTTGGCCATACCTTGGCCATAGCTTAGCCATACCTTGGTCATACCTTGGTCATACCTTGGTCATACCTTGGTCATACCTTGGTCATACCTTGGTCATACCTTGGTTATTTCTTGGTCATACCTTGGTCATGCCTTGGCCATACGTTGGTCATACCTTGGTCGTATCTTGGCCATACATTGGCCATACCTTGGCCATACCTTGGCCATACCTTGGCCATACCTTTGTCATACCTTTGCCATACCTTGGTCATACCTTGGTCATACCTTGGTCATCCCTTGGTCATACCTTGGTCATACCTTGGTCATACCTTGATCATACCTTGGTCATACCTTGGCCATACCTTGGCCATACCTTGGTCATACCTTGCAATTGGTCATACCTTGGTCATACCTTTGCCAATATTGGCCATACCGGTCGCGGAAGAACTGGAGTGTGCACCGTCATACCTTGGTCATGGCTTGGCCATACCTTTGTCATACCTTGATCATACCTTGGTCATACTTGGTCATACCTTGGTCGTACCTTGGTCATACCTTGGCCATACCTTGGTCATACCTTGGCCATATTTTGGTCATACCTTGGTCATACTTTGGTTATACCTTGGTCATACCTTGGTCATACCTTGGTCATACCTTGGTCATACCTTGGTCATACCTTGGCCATACGTTGGTCATACCTTGGCCATACCTCGGTCATACCTTGGTCATACCTTGGCTATACCTTGGTCATACCTTGGTCATACCTTGGTCATACCTTGGCCATACGTTGGTCATACCTTGGTCATACCTTGGTCATACCTTGGTCATACCTTGGTTATACCTTGGTCATACCTTGGCCATACTTTGGCCATACCTTGGAAATACCTTGGTCATACCTTGGTTATATCCTGGCTATACCTTGGTCATACCTTGGTCATACCTTGGTCATACCTTGGCCATACCTTGGTCATACCTTGGCCATACCTTGGCCATACCTTTAATAGCCATACCTTGGTCATACCTTGGTTATACCTTGGTCATACCTTGGTCATACCTTGGTCATACCTTGGTCATACCTTGGTCATACCTTGGTCATACCTTGGCCATAGCTTGGCCATACGTTGGTCATACCTTGGTCATACCTTGGTCATATCTTGGTCATACCTTGGTCATACCTTTCTCATACCTTGGATATACCTTGGTCATACCTTGGCCATATCTTGGTCATACCTTAATTAAACCTTGGTCATACCTTGGCCATACTTTGGCCATACCTTGGTCATACCTTGGTCATACCTTGGTAATATCCTGGCCATACCTTGGTCATACCTTGGTCATACCTTGGTCATACCTTGGTCATACCTTGGTCATACCTTGGTCATACCTTGGTCATACCTTGGTCATACCTTAGTTATACCTTGGTCATACCTTGGTCATACCTTGGTCATACCTTGGTCATACCTTGGCTATATCTTGGTCATACCTTGGTCATACCTTGGTCATACCTTGGTCATACCTTGGTCATACCTTGGTCATACCTTGGTCATACCTTGGCTATAACTTGGCCATACCTTGGCCATACCTTGGCCATAGCTTAGCCATACCTTGGTCATACCTTCGTCATATCTTGGCCATACCTTGGTCATACCTTGGCCATACCTTGACCATACCTTGGTCATACCTTGGTCATACCTTGGCCATACCTTGGCCATACGTTGGTCATACCTGGGCCATACCTTGGTCATACCTTGGCCATACCTTGGCCATACCTTGGTCATACCTTGGTCATACCTTGGCCAAATATTAGCCATACCGGTCGCGGAAGAACTGGGGCGTGCACCGTCATACCTTGGTCATGGCTTGGCCATACCTTGGTCATACCTTGGTCATACCTTGATCATACCTTGTTCATACTTTTGTCATAGCTTGGTCATACCTTGGTCATACCTAGGTCATACTTTGGTCATACCTTGGCCATACCTTGGTCATACCTTGGTCATACCTTGATCATACCTTGGCCATACCTTGGTCTTACCTTGGTCATACCTTGGTCATACCTTGGTCATACCTTGGCCATTCCTTGGCCATACCTTGACCATACGTGGTCATACCTTGGTTATACCTTGGTCATACCTTGGTCATACCTTGGTCATACCTTGGTCATACCTTGGTCATACCTTGGTCATACCTTGGCCATATCTTGGTCATACCTTGGTCATACCTTGGCCATACCTTGGTCATACCTTGGTCATACCTTGGTCATACCTTGGCCATACCTTGGTCTTACCTTGGTCATACCTTGGTCATACCTTGGTCATACCTTGGCCATACCTTGGCCATACCTTGACCATACGTTGTTCATACCTTGGCCATACCTTGGTCATACCTTTGTCATACCTTTGTCATACCTTGGTCATACCTTGGTCATACCTTGGTCATACCTTGGCCATATCTTGGTCATACCTTGGTCATACCTTTGTCATACCTTGGTCATACCTTGGTCATACCTTGGCCATATCTTGGTCATACCTTAATTAAACCTTGGTCATACCTTGGCCATACTTTGGTCATACCTTGGCCATACCTTGGTCATACCTTGGTAATATCCTGGCCATACCTTGGTCATACCTTGGTCATACCTTGGTCATACCTTGGTCATACCTTGGTCATACCTTGGCCATACCTTGGCCATACCTTGGTCATACCTTGGCCATTCCTTGGTCATACCATGGCCATACCCTGGTCATACTTTGGCCATACCTTGGTTATACCTTGGTCATACCTTGGCCATACTTTGACCATACCTTGAAATACCTTGGTCATACCTTGGTCTTACCCTGGCCATACCTTGGTCATACCTTGGTCATACCTTGGCTATAGCTTGGTCATACCTTGGTCATACCTTGGCCATGCCTTGGTCATATCTTGGTCATACTTTGGTCATACCTTGGTCATACCTTGGCCATACGTTGGCCATACGTTGGCCATACCTTGGTCATACCTTGGTCATACCTTGGTCATACCTTGGTCATACCTTGGTCATACCTTGGTCATACCTTGGTCATACCTTGGTCATACCTTGGTCATACCTTGGTCATTCATTGGTCATACCTTGGCCATACCTTGGTCATACCTTGGTCATACCTTGGGCATATCTTGGTCATACCTTGGTCATACCTTGGTCATACCTTGGTCATACCTTGGTCATACCTTGGCTATAACTTGGTCATACCTTGGCCATACCTTGGCCATAGCTTAGCCATACCTTGGTCATACCTTGGTCATACCTTGGTCATACCTTGGTCATACCTTGGTCATACCTTGGTCATACCTTGCTTATTTCTTGGTCATACCTTGGTCATGCCTTGCCATACGTTGGTCATACCTTGGTCGTATCTTGGCCATACATTGGCCATACCTTGGCCATACCTTGGCCATACCTTGGCCATACCTTTGTCATACCTTTGCCATACCTTGGTCATACCTTGGTCATACATTGGTCATCCCTTGGTCATACCTTGGTCATACCTTGGTCATACCTTGATCATACCTTGGTCATACCTTGGCCATACCTTGGCCATACCTTGGTCATACCTTGCAATTGGTCATACCTTGGTCATACCTTTGCCAAATATTGGCCATACCGGTCGCGGAAGAACTGGAGTGTGCACCGTCATACCTTGGTCATGGCTTGGCCATACCTTTGTCATACCTTGATCATACCTTGGTCATACTTTGGTCATACCTTGGTCGTACCTTGGTCATACTTTGGCCATACCTTGGTAATACCTTGGCCATATTTTGGTCATACCTTGGTCATACTTTGGTTATACCTTGGTCATACCTTGGTCATACCTTGGTCATACCTTGGTCATACCTTGGTCATACCTTGGCCATACGTTGGTCATACCTTGGCCATACCTCGGTCATACCTTGGTCATACCTTGGCCATACCTTGGTCATACCTTGGTCATACCTTGGTCATACCTTGGCCATACGTTGGTCATACCTTGGTCATACCTTGGTCATACCTTGGTCATACCTTGGTTATACCTTGGTCATACCTTGGCCATACTTTGGCCATACCTTGGAAATACCTTGGTCATACCTTGGTTATATCCTGGCTATACCTTGGTCATACCTTGGTCATACCTTGGTCATACCTTGGCCATACCTTGGTCATACCTTTGTCATACCTTGGCCATACCTTTAATAGCCATACCTTGGTCATACCTTGGTTATACCTTGGTCATACCTTGGTCATACCTTGGTCATACCTTGGTCATACCTTGGTTATACCTTGGTCATACCTTGGACATACCTTGGTCATAACTTGCCCATACCTTGGCCATACCTTGGTCATAACTTGGTCATAATTTGTTAATACCTTGGTCATACCTTTGTCATACCTTGGTCATACCTTGGCCATGCCTTGGTCATACCTTGGTCATACTTTGGTTATACCTTGGTAATACCTTGGTCATACCTTGGTCATACCTTGGTCATACCTTGGTCATACCTTGGTCATACCTTGGTCATACCTTGGTCATACCTTGGTCATACCTTGGTCATACCTTGGTCATACCTTGTCATACTTTGGCCATACCTTGAAATACCTTGGTCATATCTTGGTCATACCCTGGCTATGCCTTGGTCATACCTTGGTCATACCTTGGCCATACCTTGGTCATACCTTGGTCATACCTTGGTCATGCCTTGGCCATACGTTGGTCATACCTTGGTCATATCTTGGCAATACATTGGCCAAACCTTGGCCGTACCTTGGCTATACCTCGGTCATACCTTGGCCATACCTTGGTCATACCTTAGTCATACTTTGGTCATACCTTGGTCATACCTTGGCCATACCTTGGCCATACCTTGGCCATACCTTGGCCATACCTTGGTCATACCTTGGTCATACCTTGGTCATACCTTGGTCATACCTTGGTAATACCTTGGTCATACCTTGGCCATACCTTGGCCATACCTTGGTCATACCTTGCAATTGGTCATACCTTGGCCAAATATTGGCCATACCGGTCGCGGATGAACTGGAGTGTGCACCGTCATACCTTGGTCATGGCTTGGCCATACCTTGGTCATACCTTGGTCATACCTTGATCATACCTTGGTCATACTTTGGCCATACCTTGGTCATATCTTGGTCATACCTTGGCCATACCTTGGTCATACCTTGGCCATACCTTGGTCATACCTTCGTCATACTTTGGTCATACCTTCGTCATACCTTGGCCATACTTTGGCCATACCTTGGTCATACCTTGGCCATTCCTTGGTCATACCATGGCCATACCCTGGTCATACTTTGGCCATACCTTGGTTATACCTTGGTCATACCTTGGCCATACTTTGACCATACCTTGGAAATACCTTGGTCATACCTTGGTCTTACCCTGGCCATACCTTGGTCATACCTTGGTCATACCTTGGCTATAGCTTGGTCATACCTTGGTCATACCTTGGCCATGCCTTGGTCATATCTTGGTCATACTTTGGTCATACCTTGGTCATACCTTGGCCATACGTTGGCCATACGTTGGCCATACCTTGGTCATACCTTGGTCATACCTTGGTCATACCTTGGTCATACCTTGGTCATACTTGGTCATACCTTGGTCATACCTTGGTCATACCTTGGTCATACCTTGGTCATTCATTGGTCATACCTTGGCCATACCTTGGTCATACCTTGGTCATACCTTGGGCATATCTTGGTCATACCTTGGTCATACCTTTGCCATACCTTGGTCATACCTTGGTCATACCTTGGTCATCCCTTGGTCATACCTTGGTCATACCTTGGTCATACCTTGATCATACCTTGGTCATACCTTGGCCATACCTTGGCCATACCTTGGTCATACCTTGCAATTGGTCATACCTTGGTCATACCTTTGCCAAATATTGGCCATACCGGTCGCGGAAGAACTGGAGTGTGCACCGTCATACCTTGGTCATGGCTTGGCCATACCTTTGTCATACCTTGATCATACCTTGGTCATACTTTGGTCATACCTTGGTCGTACCTTGGTCATACTTTGGCCATACCTTGGTCATACCTTGGCCATATTTTGGTCATACCTTGGTCATACTTTGGTTATACTTGGTCATACCTTGGTCATACCTTGGTCATACCTTGGTCATACCTTGGTCATACCTTGGCCATACGTTGGTCATACCTTGGCCATACCTCGGTCATACCTTGGTCATACCTTGGCCATACCTTGGTCATACCTTGGTCATACCTTGGTCATACCTTGGCCATACGTTGGTCATACCTTGGTCATACCTTGGTCATACCTTGGTCATACCTTGGTCATACCTTGGTTATACCTTGGTCATACCTTGGCCATACTTTGGCCATACCTTGGAAATACCTTGGTCATACCTTGGTTATATCCTGGCTATACCTTGGTCATACCTTGGTCATACCTTGGTCATACCTTGGCCATACCTTGGTCATACCTTTGTCATACCTTGGCCATACCTTTAATAGCCATACCTTGGTCATACCTTGGTTATACCTTGGTCATACCTTGGTCATACCTTGGTCATACCTTGGTCATACCTTGGTTATACCTTGGTCATACCTTGGTCATACCTTGGTCATAACTTGCCCATACCTTGGCCATACCTTGGTCATAACTTGGTCATAATTTGTTAATACCTTGGTCATACCTTTGTCATACCTTGGTCATACCTTGGCCATGCCTTGGTCATACCTTGGTCATACTTTGGTTATACCTTGGTAATACCTTGGTCATACCTTGGTCATACCTTGGTCATACCTTGGTCATACCTTGGTCATACCTTGGTCATACCTTGGTCATACCTTGGTCATACCTTGGTCATACCTTGGTCATACCTTGGTCATACTTTGGCCATACCTTGGAAATACCTTGGTCATATCTTGGTCATACCCTGGCTATGCCTTGGTCATACCTTGGTCATACCTTGGCCATACCTTGGTCATACCTTGGTCATACCTTGGTCATGCCTTGGCCATACGTTGGTCATACCTTGGTCATATCTTGGCAATACATTGGCCAAACCTTGGCCGTACCTTGGCTATACCTCGGTCATACCTTGGCCATACCTTGGTCATACCTTAGTCATACTTTGGTCATACCTTGGTCATACCTTGGCCATACCTTGGCCATACCTTGGCCATACCTTGGCCATACCTTGGTCATACCTTGGTCATACCTTGGTCATACTTGGTCATACCTTGGTAATACCTTGGTCATACCTTGGCCATACCTTGGCCATACCTTGGTCATACCTTGCAATTGGTCATACCTTGGCCAAATATTGGCCATACCGGTCGCGGATGAACTGGAGTGTGCACCGTCATACCTTGGTCATGGCTTGGCCATACCTTGGTCATACCTTGGTCATACCTTGATCATACCTTGGTCATACTTTGGCCATACCTTGGTCATATCTTGGTCATACCTTGGCCATACCTTGGTCATACCTTGGCCATACCTTGGTCATACCTTCGTCATACTTTGGTCATACCTTCGTCATACCTTGGCCATACTTTGGCCATACCTTGGTCATACCTTGGTCATACCTTGGTCATACCTTGGTAATACCTTGGTTATACCTTGGTCATACCTTGGTCATACTATGGCCATACCTTAGAAATACCTTGGTCATACCTTGGTCATACCCTGGCCATACCTTGGTCATACCTTGGTTATACCTTGGTCATACCTTGGTCATACCTTGGTCATACCTTGGTCATACCTTGGTAATACCTTGGTAATACCTTGGTTATACCTTGGTCATACCTTGGTCATACTTTGGCCATACCTTGGAAATACCTTGGTCATACCTTGGTCATACCCTGGCCATACCTTGGCCATACCTTGGTCATACCTTGGTCATACCTTGGCCATACCTTGGTCATACTTTGGCCATACCTTGGTCATACCTTGGTCATACCTTGGTCATACCTTGGTCATACCTTGGTCATACCTTGGTCATGCCTTGGCCATACGTTGGTCATACCTTGGTCGTATCTTGGCCATACATTGGCCATACCTTGGCCATACCTTGGCCATACCTTTGTCATACCTTTGTCATACCTTGGTCATACCTTGGTCATACCTTGGTCATCCCTTGGTCATACCTTGGTCATACCTTGGTCATTCCTTGGTCATACCTTGGTCATACCTTGGCCATACCTTGGCCATACCTTGGTCATACCTTGCAATTGGTCATACCTTGGTCATACCTTTGCCAAATATTGGCCATACCGGTCGCGGAAGAACTGGAGTGTGCACCGTCATACCTTGGTCATGGCTTGGCCATACCTTTGTCATACCTTGATCATACCTTGGTCATACTTTGGTCATACCTTGGTCATACCTTGGTCATACCTTGGCCATACCTTGGTCATACCTTGGCCATACCTTGGTCATACCTTGGTCATACTTTGGTTATACCTTGGTCATACCTTGGTCATACCTTGGTCATACCTTGGTCATACCTTGGTCATACCTTGGCCATACGTTGGTCATACCTTGGCCATACCTCGGTCATACCTTGGTCATACCTTGGTCATACCTTGGTCATACCTTGGTCATACCTTGGCCAAACCATGGTCATACCTTGGTCATACCTTGGCCATACCTTGGCCATACCTTGGCTATACCTTGGTCATACCTTGGTCATACCTTGGTCATACCTTGGTCATACCTTGGCCTTACCTTGGCCATACCTTGGCCATACGTTGGTCATACCTTGGCCATACCTTGGTCATACCTTGGTCATACCTTGGACATACCTTGGTCATACCTTGGTCATACCTTGGTCATACCTTGGTTATACCTTGGCCATACCTTGGCCATACCTTGGCCATACGTTTGTCATACCTTGGCCATACCTTGGTCATACCTTGGTCATACCTTGGTCATACCTTGGTCATACCTTGGTCATATCTTGGCTATACGGTTCAAGTACACCCACAGCTGTTGTGATAGTTCTGAAGAACTCTTATACATGTAATAGAGTAATCCCTGGACCTGTGACCCAAAATAGACAGCATTTTTAATGTAATAAAAGAGAAATTGTCAAAATGTTACTTTGTATAATACGTCATGCAGAGGCCCTACAGGAATGCCTACCAGATGAAAAAAGATGTTTACCCCAAGTTTGGTGACACTGCAGACTTTGAACTCTGACGGTAAACAAACATTAGAGCCATGTGATCCGTACAGAGATCAGAGTCTTCTGTAGTGTGTGCAGCGCCAACATGAAGAAGACTGTCGCTCTGTTGTGTGTGAATCTGGTGGCAGTGTGGGGGTGCCAGCCTCCTGACTGTGACAGGCAAGACTGTGGCACATGTGGTAATTTGTTACCATAATTGTAAGGGTTATTGATGTATGTCAGGCTAATTGGATTAGAGATTAAGAACCTGTTTACACCAGGAAAAGTTCTGGTTGTACAACCAGCTTGTGTGCACTGTGTTGTAAAATAAGGATGGCCCATTCTCCTACGCACACAGATGGACCAGCGTCGTTATATGCTCCTTCTGGTCCAGGAGGTTCTACAACACAGATTCATCTCTGCCACAGAGTGGAAGTATAATCGCTGAAGGGTGAGAGGTTTGTGACACTCTTTTCCTTATGGGAGAGAATGCCCTAAGCCATTCTTTAAGGATTAGCAAACTCAGTAGATAAAGCAGCAAA
Organism: Branchiostoma floridae x Branchiostoma belcheri; assembly: GCA_019207045.1. Classification (NCBI taxonomy): domain Eukaryota; kingdom Metazoa; phylum Chordata; class Leptocardii; order Amphioxiformes; family Branchiostomatidae; genus Branchiostoma; species Branchiostoma floridae x Branchiostoma belcheri. The sequence goes on along the minus strand of CM033026.1, from coordinate 23,779,485 downwards.
CAAATTGCAAATATACAGGGAAATGGAAGATTATTACTGGTAAACAAGTCATGAGACAAAGTGACGGACAACGCATTTGTGTTCACATAAGGAAAAGAGTGTCATAGACCTCTCAACATGCACCCATCAGCGATTATGCTTCCACTCTGTGGTTGATGCATGGTCATAAGATATCTATTGCCTGATGCTGTGGATACGTTCACACGAAGCAAAAAACGGCATTGTCAAAGACGGACGACTTTTGCATATGTCATTATCATACAACCAGAAATTTTCCTTGTGTGAACCGACAATAAATGATAGATTGAACAAGATGGAGGTTAAAGTGTTTTGATTTGATTGTTGGAGATTCTTCACCAACTTAACATTTAATAACATATTATTACTGATGAAGTCCAGCTACATAATACTTGTAACTTAATTTTTATTGGGACCTGCACTGAGGGGAGAACAGTCAATATTATGTGTGTTGAATTCAGAAAGTCAGTAACTATGTATACATTATATTCAGCAGGGTGACTTCACTTGATGCTGAGTAATTCAGGTGCACTGATTACGATATAAAGTTGAATTTGAGCATGGTTTACGAATTATTTGGAATTAGAATGGTTGATTTAATAAAAATGGAAAAGGACATGCATTCCCCCTTTATGTTAAAGTGACTGAGTCTTTGTTTTTTTCTAAACCCCAGGAAATGCCTGCTGCTCTCTGACGTTTCACTTTGGTAAGATTCTCATGCTGTTATTTTTCAATAAGAATTTCATTTTGAAATTGAGATCTAAAAAGTCTTCATAATAGTATGTACATATGCATGGTACACATGCATTTTAATGAAGGTTAGACATTCACCAATTAGTGGTTATTTCAAGCAACTGAATATGATTTTGGAAATTGTCAAACATTTCAGCCTCCAAAAGGCTCCAATATTTCTTGTCAGAACATCATCATTACCTCAGCATGTGAAGAATATGCACAACATATCAGTAGGTAAGCTGGGTAACAAGGTAAACTGGATTTCAATAGGTTTGATACGTATCAAATTTTACATGAAATGTTCCCAACTCTTCAACAGATTTTTATGCCTTTCATTTGTACTAAACTTTTGTAATTACTAAACATTTGTATAAAACCTTTTAGATGGAGTCACCAGTGAATCTGCCTATAACAAGATCACGACCAGCCTCCAGAATGGTAAGTATTGACCAGTGCAGTAAAAACAACCATAGTAATCAGTTGTGCTTCTGTTTTGTGTAAACATGTGCTGAAGTGATCAGTTGAACTCATCTGATGAAAGGTTACTTTGTGAGGCACTTCTAAAATACAGGTATTGGTCTTCGTCTGAGTTATTCAAAACACCATCGATCTAGAAATTGTGTGGTCAAAGGCATACCGGTAGGTTTGAGAAGAAAATATAGTTCTTCTATAGTTAACCATGATGAAACGTTAACACATTGCTTCAGTAACATTCAGTTCAGAACAAAGTTGATGTTCCAGCATCTGCTGCTAGGTGGCGCTGATGAGAGGTACAGATACATTGGAGGTGTGGACATGAGGACCTACAATAGCACAGCATCCTTCATACTTCAGGTACTTAATTTAGGATGAATGATATATATCTTTAGATTAAAAAGTACCACGTTTACCTGCTGTAGGCCTGTTCTCATTGAGGATATGTCTTTGATAGGTCTTGCTAAGGAAGATAATATTTTCAGGTATGTAAATGTTCAAAAGTTCCAATAATATTTTGTTTAAACTATCTTCCGTGGGAGTAGTAAAACCAATTTGAACAGTATCCTCTTTCTTACCATTATCAGAGCAGGTTGTCCTCTAATTATGGAAAAGTCATGCTTTTTCAACAGCTTAAGATGCAACGTGTCTCTGCCACTGCTCACATTTTTTTCTGGACCTTATAAGCACACCATGCAACACCTATTTTTTCTAAAGGTGCAGTGGTTTAGTGCTTAAAGCTCTTTAATATATGGTATCAAAGGTTTACACGATCTCTGTATTGAAAGACAAAAAAAGTCTGATTCATTGAAGTTTTCTCTCCACAGGGTGTGCATATGACATATGTGCATCGTTACAACGACACCCTGAACTTTGTCCTGACGGATGACATGAAGCCGTCCATCCACCCCCTGGGCACTACTCTCCATGCCTTCTCCATCTCTCAGATCGCTGGGGCATACTGTGATGACGGGCAGAACTACAAGAACCTGGTGGGATTCGTCAAGGGCCTGAGTAAGTAAATATTATTTGTCATGTTATTCAAATACAAAACTGCCCAAGAACACCAAAAGTCAAGATATGGTCAGGGGATACAGTCAAGTGGTACAGACACAACAGGGAGGTGGGACGCTACAGGGGGTACGGACACACGGGGTACAGACATTACATTTGTACAGGGGTACGGACATTACAGGGTACAGATCTAGACATATATTGTAAATTTACTGTTCGAGTT